>JAGYXB010000507.1:600000-801847 GCA_022495005.1 Rhyacophila brunnea | reverse complement strand
TAATCGACTGCAAAATTTTTCCAATTGTCTGAGCATCCTTACTGAATATCTCTTGGACAGGCGGCCCAGTGGTCAAGTGGCTAAGTTCTCTCGTGGACCCTGTGTAGAGATCTGGATCTTTCACATTTTACAATATTGTATACCCATCTGAGTATTCATGCCCTTATAAAATAAAATATATCTACCTTTGATCAGGAAACGCCGAGTAATGCCTGTTCATCATATCCTTAAAATGCTCCCTGTGAGAAACGACACTCAGCAAATGGCCAAATATCGGCCATGACGGTAATACCTTCACTCCGTGCCGATAGAAACGATTACACATATAATAATAAGATCGTAATGACCAAAAGAATCCAATTATGATGACCAATTTAGCCACTAGGTAGATGTCTAATTCCATATTTGAATTCAATTTAAATGTGTGATTTCAATTTTAATATCACACTAAAATAAATCTAGGACTTAGGGTAACTAAAGGACTTTTAAAATTTGATAATAAATATACCAAATAGGTATGAACCTACTAGTAAGTGTAGAATTTACATATGAATTTAACATTGTTATGTTTGTGGTTTGTAAGTAGATACGTATATAGTTTGTCAGTATACAAGAAAAAATTGTTGGTTATCCTCAAAACTGGCTACACTTTACCTATTAGGTATATTAATTAGTATATAATATTTAAATAATTCAGACCAGGAATATCTCTATATTAACAATGTTTCTCATCTGTGCGATCTGTAATGTTTCCTATTTGGTAAAAAACCTACGCCAAATGCATCAATGTATCTAATCTATACACAAGACTGCTATCGGCGGCTATTGAGGGTAGTTTATCATATTTATGTATTGAGGTATTATAATTGTTACAATAAGCTAGCCGTCTAAATAGTCAAAACTGTGTATCTCGCTCTAAAATTTAGCACAGCCAAGAGAGGTGCTGTTAAAACATAGCACTTTTTGACAGTTCAGACGGTTAATAATCACTTATTGTAACAATTACAACTAACTTATTGTAATAATTATAATACCTCAATACATAAATATGATAAACTACCCTCGATAACTGCTGATAGCGGCCGATAGCAGACTTGTGTATAGAATAGAGGTGCAGGGTCAATTAGTGTTGCCATTGTCTATTTTTATTTTCATGGTAATCCGCTGCAGTAAATACTCACCCAAATGACGCTCACTCCAATTTTCATTTATAATTACTGACAATTGCATTATTTTATATTTGCTACAATTCATACAATCAAAATATCTAATAAAATAACACGATTTATTCACATTTTTATCAAGAACGAAAATGCAACTTTAGAGTCTGGAGAATATAATAATAAACTCAAACACGTGTTAAAGAATATGTTATTCTCAATATTTACATCTACATCATAATATGAATTAAAGTTTGCCACGTAAACAAAAAACATGCATTCAATATTAGTGGTATTTGACGATATGTATTTCTTGCATTCTATGGCTCATTCCTCAGTAAGTCGTACACCAAAACTGCCTTCAAGGTCTTGGTCTATGGTGACTAGCTCTAGGATTGCTATCTTATTAATCTATTCTGTGGGTGGGACCCGATTCCAGGGTAGTCTTTGAAAGCTACTATTCTACAGCTACTAAAGCTACAATTCTACTAAATTCTACTAAAGCTACAATGCGGCATGATGATGATGATTAGTTTCCAAAATTGAAGACAGCAATTCAAGCAATGAAATGTGAATAACATAAGCGGTCAATTAATTTCAATTACATTGACACAACTAAGATAGGTCACAGTCAGAAACTTATTTTAGAAAGGTCAAAGGTTGAATTAAACATATCCAAAAGATTTTTTCAGACATAATTAATTGTTGTTTTGTGTAGGATTATTATAGATTAGATTGCAGCATCACAAATATTTTTAATATGTTAGTATTTTTATTTTACATTATAGATAGGCTATATTTAGAAAATAATATTATGAATGTAAAATGAACAAACTTAAAACAGTTTAATAAGATACAAAAGCAGAAGCCAGTCCCAATATAACATAACTTTGATGGAAGTTTTGGTTTACAACTTAATGAGGGGCAAATCTTTACGTAAACGCAAGAAATACAGAGCCCCCAAAAAGTCCTCAAATATTAACAATATTGAATACGCATTTGGTTTACGTGACAAACTTGATGTGGTTAAGTTAAATTTTTAATTTCTCTGTACTCGAGCATCGTACCTTCTTACAACCACATTTCCTTTTATTTATGCCTTCCCTGGGACTGACATTAACAATATCAAAGCCATCGAAGAAAACCTTTTTTATAGAGAGAAACTAAATAATATATGAGACTATAATATGTTTCAAAATCGGTTACCTCCATTTTGACTTTTGTTGAAATTTTTCTTGATACTGATTCCGTGAGTACTTTCGTGTGTATCCAGCCCTGTTTGCTGGGTAAATAGAATTGAACCGGATGTTGATTACGTTGCTGACATTTTTTGTTTCCATTTTCACAACTAACTTTAAACATGATTTATTTATTAATTTAAATAACGTTAAGGACATTTTGTAACACTATTAACTCTTTCTTATTGTTTACCAATATGTTTCTATTCCATCTCCAGTCATAAATGAGAAATGGCGAGATATGGAGATTACTGACTTTGAAACTAACAGCGACATATGAAAGTAAAGGTGAAAGAAGGGCTTATTAACTGCAAATGTGTTGCGGATTTAATCACTTAATGACTCATCGCCTTAGGATTGGTTTGTCGAAAACGATAATATGTCAAATCTTCAGGAGACGATAAACAAAGTTCATTAACGTATATTTAAATACTTGAAGATCTTTCATATTTATTTATTTATTTTACACAGTGTAGGTACAATTAATTATCATTATCAAGAAAACCGTCATATTGAACAAAATATGATTATATTTAACATTGTCACAGCCAGTCACTTTTTACTAGGTGGACACTAAATAGGCCAGCTATTTTTGGAATAAAATAAATCCTTTAAAAATATGAAATAGGAAAAGAATGATAAATATTTCAGAAAACTTACCAAATCAACATGTTTTTCTACTTTATCGTGAATATTTTCACACTAAAATGATAAATATTGTTTAGATAAACAATTTATTCAGAAGTTATGAAGTTCAAAGAAAACATGAGCTAACTCCTCCATGGCCTGATGCAACATACATGCTTTGACGAGTTGACGAGTGGAAAAATAAATAAAAAACGAACCATTAGTGTTACTTTGTAAAATATAATATAAGTAGGTAAAAATCATTAATATAAACATAGGTATAAATATTGTAAACTTAACTATGACATATAAGAAAATACTGTATATTATTATGTACAAAACATATTATTATGTGGCACTATAAAACTCATTTTGGTTTTCTACCCGTATATGATGCTGTACATGGCAAAATTAATAATTGTTATTTCAATCTCATCCAGATTAAGGACCCAATGGTTTGAGCAAATGGCAAAGATCCATTCATTGTAAAAAATCTGTCAATAATATTATAGCCTCCACCCTGTAAGGTGCATATGCTCTGATTTGTAGCATAATAATTACCTCTCTTATTAAAATTATTCTATGTAAATACTACTTATTTTATTATATTTAACAAAATAATTTTTGTGAATTGCTTTGATATTTGATTTGGTAACGCCCATTTTTACATTTTTTTATATTTTCCTTCTGTGAGTAGGTACCTTCTCCACCATATATTATGTATATTTATAAAATATCCAATCCAGCTATGTTTGTTAGTTAAACAGAATTAAACCGGAGGTTGATTGCAATGTCACTTACGAGTATATTCATCAGTCGCCATTTTTCATATTTTAGGACTAATTTTAAACATGATTTTTTCTTAATTGTTATGACGTAAATAACATTTTAGTTCTCTATTCACTTTTCGTAATTGTAAATTAATATATTAGTAAAAGGAAAATCGACTGCTTAATCTGCAAACTCCATTCCGGCAAATTGTTCAGGAAGGAGAAAAAACTTAATAATTTAACTCAGATATAACAATTCCAAAAATACACTTGGATCTTTTTTTTTATAAATAAGCTTTACTTTCAATTAATACACTATTTTAGCTGCTCTTTTATAAATAAATATTATTTATATAAAGAGCGGAGTTTGTCCATTTACGATATTGGAAATTTGGCACCTGCGGGTCTATTCAATATGCAAGGCCGCTAAAGTGATAAAGTGTTAGTATTTAGGGCTAACTAGGGTTGGTATTGTTGATGTATGTTGTTGGTAAAGTTGGTTGGTATTGTTGCAATTAGTGCTATATTTTAACAGTGAATCTCTTGGTTGTGATAAAATTTAGAGCGAGAGCGAGAGAGAGACAGTTTTGACTGATGAGACGGCTTACTTATTGTAACAATTGTAATACCTCAATACATAATGTATGTAATAAATACTATCACTTTATCACTTAAGCGGCCTTGTGTATAGAATAGACCCGCTGCAGTTGGCTGTATTGGGTGAAGAACGATAACGCATTTATATATAGGTTTAGGAGTTTGAAATTTTGTGTGAGCATAGAAAACATGCTTAATAGCAAAATACCATAAAAATCTCATTTTTGGTCAATAGTGCAGTTCGCTGGTTTGCAGATTAAGTAGTCGAAATGTTATATTTGCTGTCCTAAATAATAATAATGTTTGTAATAATATTGTTTGTAATAATAATAATGTCACTATAATATGGCTAAATATTATTTGGCCTTTTGGCATAATGACCATTTTTAATTATAACGCAATATGTATACTTTTTGATATATTATGGACATCGGGAAAAAATGTCATGCCCGTAAAAATATAATATGTAGATGGGAATATTTGATCATGCAAAACAATAATAAGTCATGAACGTCTGCATCGTAAGATTCAACAAACGACATGTTACAAGAACTACTCGACCGACAGTTAGCCTCGAAGGATTTGTCAAAAATGCTTTCTCATTTTGATCAAGGAATGACTATTCTACTTGATTCCGATGAAGAATGCATTAATTTTTTAGGTTATTAGTGTAAATTAATAAAAATGTGAGTAGGTACTCTGATATTTCAGATATCAATAATATTAGTGTAGCTTAGAACTATTCTCAGATCTCAGCTTCAATCCAACCCAGAAACCTTTCTCCGCATACATACTGAAGGAGTTGTTGGCGATTTTCATGGGAATGGATGTCTTAGAGATGACGGTGAAATTAAACTTGGCCAAAATATGGAAGATCACAGCCTTTGTCTCCATTAAAGCAAAACGGGATCCTGACAAATGAAAAAATAAATAATTATTTAAAAAAATGCGTGATAATTGTATTTGTGAGACCGATAATACCAAAGACTATGAATAAAATTTTAATATTAAAACGGTTTATATTAATGTGATAACTTACCAATGCAGTTCCTAGGTCCCACACCGAATGGGATAAAAGTGCCCGGTTGAATGGAGCCCTTATTGTCGTCAGAAAATCTTTCCGGATCAAACTTTTCAGGATTGGGAAAGAACTTTGGGTCATGATGGATACTATGGATTGGAAACCACACTCCTTGTCCCAAATTCATCTGCAAAGAATGAGAGAGAACTCAGTTACAAATCTGTATGGTAACATTATTTAGAACTACTGGCTTTATACCCCGTTTACACATACATGGATTTACTGCTGACAGTACGTATTATCGTGGCAGTAACAAAAAAATGTACGTGTAAACATGTATTATCCTTCGGTTGCAAGATTGCATGCATGAATCAAAAAAGTTCGGAAGCTTCTGAATTTTAATGCGACAGTTGGGATTTTTTCGATCTAACACTAATTAAGATCTAAAACACAAACAAAATATGTAATAAAAACTATCGAAATTGATGACTATATAGTATACAGTCATCTCTTTTCGATAAAAAAGCTCATGGCGAACTGTGCTATGGTGCAATGTAATACATACAATTTACATGTAACCGGATGGACATCTTGATAAAAACTACATTACAGTTACATTAAGGTTAAGCTTATTATTTAAAAAAAATAATAAGCTTAACCTGACAGTAAACTGCTATACTTGCCATAAATATTATATCTATATTACTTCACACTAAACACCAAACACTACAGTCTAAAGTAGATCTTGGCTACCTGACAAAGAGGTCTTTCAACAGTTTTTTTTATACAAGAAATGCATTTGAAGCCAAAATTTTCGCCACTTGCTCAACCAGTCCATGTTCTGGATCCAAACACATATTGAAAATCAGCATATGAATTTGTCAGACCCAGGATTTGAATCCGAGACCGACGACTTAATAAGAGACATGTTACTACTCATCCATTGCGGGCACCTTTATTAATATATGTATGTCATACATAATTTAGAAACAACTTAGAAACACACTTATTAAAAAAATCATGAAATAATATGGCACCGGACAGAAATCAAACCTGCTTTCATTCATGGAATTCCAGGTTTGATGCTGCAGGTGTGATGATGCAGACTTGAGTCCTGTCTGGCACATATTTTATTAAAGATTTTTGAGTATATTTGAGATTTCCCAAATTATTTATAATGTATATTTTCGTAAATCTTATGAATTTATCTATGTATAACTTGTTAATTATATATTATGTATGTCTTAAATATAGTAACCTGATATCCTTTGCGTCCAGGACAGTCACATGGTGGAGGCAAGGTGTACGGTTTGATACATTTTCTGTCGGTAGAATTCACCGGTGGCCACATTCGTAATGTTTCTGAAAATTTACAACAAATTGTCAAATGTTGCTGAAATAGAAATAATTAGATTAATGATTGCCTATTTTAACACAATAATATACTTAATCTAAATATGACATGGGTTTCTATTGTATTCTGTGAGAGGCCCATACAAACATTAATGAAGGATCGAAGACACGAAATGTGTTTGACTCGATGGAGTGACCAAATAAAGAACACTTCCATTTCTCAACGGCTCCGTCTACTATGAAGTAAAGACGCAAATGGAGGGTTAAAATGCATGTTTGTTGGTCCACCTGTAAGAGATCTCAATAGTGTTGTACGGTTTCATCTTTCATCAAGCTTTCTCGATATTAACCTGTACACTGTACTATTACAACAAAGTGGTCCCAACCCTCAAAAATAACATGAAGATGTAAAATATAATGATAAATATTACACTTGGAAATAGACTTAAATGAATTACCTGATACAACCATATCCATATACTTCATATTCTGCAAGTCATTATAGTTCAGTTTGCCGTTTTTGTTTGCAACAACAATGTCAATTTCTTCCTGAAGTTTCTCCTGAATATCTGGATGAATGGCAAGCTCATGAGCTACGAAACATAGATGCGTTGCAGCCGTATCGAAACCGGCTATGAAGAATACCACGGCTTGGGCGGTAATTTCATCGTCTGTCCATTCTAAAATTATATAGAAGATACATTTGAAATCACAAATAAATAGTATGTTTATTTTTCAATAATAATTATTGTTCTCTGTTAAATATACTTATATTATTAATTTATTTCACTGTTAATTCTTGGCAGAAAAATAACAATGGGCTTCAAAAGTTTTTGGTTACAATTTTATTATGTACCTAGTAGGTTTCCACAATATTATTTTATTACACCCATGATCGGTTTCATCCTAATGGATATTTTTCAATTGGTAACAAATAGTTTTAAAACTACAATTGTAAGGGTACTTTCGTGGACTTCCTTAACAGATGTAAACTAGGTTCGATGTTATTTTGAAGGTGGGACTATGGCGGAGCCTGAGCTTGTACCTGGCTCACCACAATAGCTCACTGTACTCTGATAGGGTCACGGCTAATCGTGTATACCGTTGTCAGGGCAAGCAAGACTACTTTGCTAAGCTGTGTCAAGGCCAAGTCCGGCCCAATGCTAACTCAGCTAACTGGTTGTTCAAGGCCGAGCATCGCTTTATATAGTGAACTAGGCGGCCCCTTCCTCGCTGTCCAGGTGATAATGCCGGTGTGCTTTGGTGGGAGACGCCAGATAGCGGGGACGCGCGATGGTGGGGACATCCGCGCTGACTGTAGATGACGTCCAATATGCGAGCGAGAAAGTATTCGGAAGCCGCGCGCTATACAATTTATTTCTTTTGACACAAAGCTTCACATATTCTAAGTATTAATAATTGAGGCTGTTGGTTTCAAAGTCAGTAGCTTCCATATTCACCTACTTTGAGATAATCACAAAAAACCATCAAGTAGGTACCTTATAATATTTTCTTTTACGAAACATATTAGTATACCAGTTGAAAATATATATTAAGATGAAACTGGGCTTACTATAATATTATATTAACACAAGTTTCTATGATAAATTAAATATAACTAACATATTATTATTAGAGTGATTGTTATTTATAATGAATTAACAATGAAAATTATTTTGTCTCACCCATTCTATTCTTATGAGCCGATCAATAATTAGGTCTATACGTACCTACTTAAATATAAATTGTAGTGATTAAATATTTCAATGAGAAAAATCTTACCTCTTCTGATGTTCTCTTTTCCAACAGCTGATTCTTCGACTGTAGCGAATCCGGCCTCTTTAGTCTCAACCGTCGGCTTATCGTCATGTTTCAATGAGCCTCTCTTGGCTTCCAATAGAAGTTGGATCATGTCAGGTCTGTACACCTTTCCGTCTTCTCTTAATTTCATACTGTCAGCCACAATGTTTCTGAAGAAATTTGAAGACTTTTCGTCGAATAATGTCCATCCCATGATCTGAAATTCATAATGGTTATTAGAGCCAAGTTGAAACATATAAAAAAAAAATAGCTACATTCTAGCTTATTCTGAAGAATGGATTTAATACAGTCAATGGATCAGATGAGTTCGTGGTGTGGTGTGATGACTAAAATATTGATTTACCGCTTAAAAAGAATCGATACCTTTCTTCCAATACGATATCAGTACCTATGTATCAATATGTTTTTTGTCAAGATCGGTGCACTCGATACTTTTACTCTAGTGGGAATAATTAAAAGTTGATTTTAAAAACTTTTAGTACCTACCTAAACCTTTTAACCTTAATCTGACAGGCTGCAGATTTTTAACGACACACGTTGAATGTACAGTGAAGCTCTTACTACAATCGCTATAATACCGATAATTTGTGGCTTAGTATTTCATAATTATTCAAACAGATGTCAATGTGTGTTCAATTTTTTAGATTTTGCAAATCAATCGACAATGGCTAGTAATTCAAGTTTAAAGTCGGTCGAGATAACTCGCAAAATTTGTATGACCTTTTGAGCAAGGTTTCATAGAGTGAGGTAACTTACTGTAATCGGTTAATATTTAAATCAGCATACACATAAATACGCATCTCGCGTGGTTGTATAAATTTTGTATTGTATCACGACTATTGTTTTTCAAAAAAATACTGCAGTTTTAATAAACAAATATTTTTTTACTATTATCTACTTACTATGCCTTGGCTAGGCAGGTTTTAATTGAATTTTAAAAAACTAACCAGCACCATCTGCAAATTGCATTTTTAGTTCAATGAAAACAAAAAAAAGTATGACTGACAAAGTTTACTGTGCACTATTTATGTTGAATCTTAACAGCCTACCTCCAACCCTCGCCACTGTTGTACATAAATTGAATTTAAATTTAAAAAAGGCCAATAGTTAAAATGTGTCGCAATTAAGCATGGAAGTCGTAGCATAGTGTTAATGAACAGGGCGCGATACCCAAGAGACGCAGGTTTGATTCCTGCTGGGTATATTTTCTCATGAGTGTTTTTCAGAATTATGTATGTTCAATAATTAGAATGGTAGTTAACCAATAAATTATTATTGATTAATTAAGTATAATTATTTACCTTGCAAAATGTAGTTGAAAGTGTAAACATGAAAAACTTGAGCATTCTCAGACCGGTAAAGTTTGAAGACTGCTTTCCCATTGTGTAGAACTCGTTGTCCCTTTCAAAGTGCGAGTCGACTTGGATACCGAATGCTGTAGTAGCGATCACATCGTTTGTGTATCTTGTGAAGGCGTCTTTCATGTCTATCTCCATGGTTTCATTTTCTGATAAAAAAATATTGCGTATATATCACATAAGAATAAAATTAATCTCTTCAAGAAGTTAGTAGACAATTTATGCTAAAAAAAAACAACATCAATGATGTACTGTTATAGTGCCTGTATATGTACGTGCATGGATTTACTTGCGATAGTAGTGTGTATTTTAAGCTATCGTGATAATTACTGTTTCCGCGTAAAAATTGCTGATTGTCTCGCCAATCTCATCCTTCAAGAGTAAGTGAGACATGATGTTGTCACTTTATTGTACAATTCGACAGGTCGAGAAAATCGGTTAACCTCAAAACGAGTCTCTGCACGGTGTAAGTGTTAGACCCCGCTTACACATGCATGGATTGAAAAAGTTCAGAAGCTTCTGTATTTTCACATGACAATTGGACTGTGCGATATCTGTGTCTACGCAGTAAAAACGAACTACACCGCGCAGAGACTCATTTTAAGGTTAACTGAATTTCACTACCTGTCAAATAGTACTATAAAATGTCAACATCGCGTCTTGCTTACTCTTGAAGAATGAGATTGGCGAGACAGTCAGTACTTTTACGTGTAAACAGTTATTATCGAGATAGTTTAAAATAAACACTATTGGTGCAAGTAAATCCATGCACGTGTACAGGCGCTATTAGCACAAGTAAAGATATTAGTAAAGTATTCTTACTTTTTTCCATTTCTTCCAAGTAAAAGAGAGTCATATTTTCTGCGCAGTCAACTACCAGTTCAAACATGTTTCTCATTTTGGCACTAGTAAACGCTGGGCTCAACGTTGACCTCATTTCACGCCACTTTTGACCTAAAAATAATTGCAGGTACATGAATGATATTGCACTATAATAATTTCATAAATTCCCAAAATTTCAAAAATCCAATAAATATACACACAACTTGAGTGAAGCTTCAATTTGAGAACCATCTGCGATTTCAACCAGCGCACATTAAAACATATAGCAATTATATTCTGTTACTGGGAAGACTATCTTCCCTCTGTATCATAATGTGACAAATGAATGTGTAAAAATAAGATTTACCTTTCATTGAAAATAAATTGTTTCCAAACAATGGATCTGCCGCCTCATCAATACCAACAAAATGGTCAGTAAAATGGTCAAAGTCCTTCACAGAAATCTGTTTAATCAGATCCAAGTCATTTATTACAATCAAACGCCTGAAGAATTGATAGAAACCAACATACCTGAGAAAGAAAAACACCATTCCATAAAATGTAATTAAAGTTTTGGATATGTAATTGTTTTCACATGCTTTTACTATATCGTCGCTGTAGGATTGGTTTCCCGAATAGACCAAATGTTCAGGAGACGAAAAACAAATTTCATAATCCTATATTTAAATACATGGATATATTTAAATTGTTATTTTTACAGCATATAAATGATGTATTCATTACCATTACAAAGTAATTTAAAGAAAGGGACGGTTCTAGTCCAATTAGATAAAAAAAAACATTCTGCATTAAGAGGTCGATTTCGACAAAAACGGATATTCGGGAAACCAATCCTATAGCGACGATCTGTGTAAGGGATAATGTTGAGAAAAATAAAGATTTATACGATTCGTACAGTAAAACAAATCTTGCCTCTCTAAAAAAATTGCTGAAGCAAGTTCCGGTTTGTCATTTTTATATCCAAAATAATGTAGGAGCAATCTCTCATTTAAGAGTTTGTATGAACATTAGTACAATATTCCCAGAGATCCTTTTTTGCCTCATTGCTATACGCTAAGGCTCCATAGAAGAGAACTTTCTTCAATATCATTGCGTCAGAGCAATTATGACGTAGGTATGGGATTACAGTCAGAGCAGATAATCGTAAAGAACAATTAATTAATATATTCAAGAAATTATTTCTTGATGTAGGTACCAAGTCAAACTTTGACTTTGAACAATCTCTATTTGTGGCTTGAGATGGAATAAAAATGGAGTCTCATTTCCAACGTATTTTTAAAAACAGCTTACCAACTATCTGTCAAACAAACATAACAATTACTCACTTTTGGTCCGGATATCCTTTATAAAATTTCGCCATAACGTCTTTAAAATGTTCCTGCCTGATCGTTACCTTCAACATGTTGCCGAAGAATGGCCATGCCGGCAGACATTTGATCCCGTGCCGGGTAAAGTGTCCATTGGTGTAAGTTCCATAGCACCATAACAAAACGAAGATGCCAATTATAGCCAAAAGGTAGATATTAAACTCCATCTCCTGAAAGAAGTGTTTATTTATTTTTCTATTAAAGAAAACAAACAATAATTATTACTTTGATTATAAATATGTATAAAAATAGATTACAACAAAAAGGTGCAACCATTAAAGTTTCTATAGATGAAAGATACTATTAAAAAACTTAGCAAGATAGTAAAAGTACATATAAAGAATAGTGATAACATTGTGAAAAAGATTAAACTGATAAGTTAACATTTTTGTATAATTGAGGCGTCTAATTCCAAAAAGCGATAAGTGCACATTTGGACAAAATCGAAAAAAATACGCATGTATTCTTTGTATAATTTTACACAATATGTATTGATCTATAAATTCTAAAATGCGACATAACCCTACGAAAAAAAATATTTTAAGTCTCGATTTATTACAAAAAGCGCCAAGTCCATGTTTCATATTATTTAAAGCTTGGTTGAATTCGCGCGTGTTTAAGTCAACCAATAAGGGAACATTCAATATTGAAAAGGGCGTCTCTCATGCTGTAGCATCTGGTAAACTCGTGATAGTGCCACGGAAATATGTGCCTTATGTGGAGTAAATTATAAAGTGAGGTACAAATAGCGCTACGTCCAAAGAGATTGGACTCCTCCCACAGAGGTGGCACACAAATGTCAGTGTGTACTCGTTTTGTGAGAGAAAGTTCTATTTCTCTGAAATTAGGTACACTTTGCTGCAAATGGGCCATACTCGGACATAAAAACGCCCCACTGAGTATTTTTTTTTATCAGCACAAGCTTACAACCAATTTATGATAAACGTATTTTCATTATAAAAAGTTCCCGCAATAAAAACTTTATTAGGATTCAGGGTAAGAAAGAATATTGCAAATGGAAGTAAGTATTTTATTTATAATAACACAAAAAACACAATGTTTTGAAAAATTAAACACAAATCAGTTAATAGCTTCGTTTAGGGTTCGTTTTTGACATATTGTGTATGAAATTACTTGTTTATATAAACCCATTAGACACAAAATAAAGGTAGGTATGTTGAAAATTTGTTATATAGTTAATTACAATATTTTATCTATTTAACATAATATTATCAGAGAAGCCCTGCATATATAATATGAATTCATACAAAAAAATCGATTATTTAAAACGAAAATGTTTTTATTTGAAATATAATGTATGAAAGTCAGCGTTGAGAAAATAATATTTTGAAAAGCTATTGATTCCTAAGTATAATTAATCTATTAAAATATTGTGTAATATGGTTGATTGGTTCTCTGCATTTTTTGCTAAATGATGATATCTTATTTCTAAACATTTTTTTGAAACTAGTTTCATTAAATTTGTGACGTGGTTTGTTAATGATGAAGTATCATACATGTGATTATCTAATTCTCTAAAAATACAGTCGCTATTAACAAAATAGTTTAAAAGTTTATTATTTAAATATTCTAAATTAAATTTTGGATGCATACGAATGCCTCCACTTTGGTGCAGGGCAAAATATATTTAACTCTGAAAACTATTATAAATTTATTTAAATAATGAATGTCATTAACTAGTAAGTACTAATATTTTTTACTTTGAAAAATAAATCTTATATTTTGGGTTCACAATAATATTAGGAGTCCTGGCACATGACATTCGAGAGTAAACATTTTGACGTTTGACATAATTGTTATTGTAACAGATGTTTTAGGAAAAACTATCAATGTATAATTAATAATATGCATATATTGTTCCGAAATGCTGTTACTCCTTTGTATTCTTCCATTAAAAACACTTTTTTAGCCGAATAACATCTGAAATCTTTGTAAAATACAATAACAATATCCGCCATGTTTTTTTACAACACAAAAGCAAACGATAGTGAAGTAGCAGCTTACAGTAATGCCAACAGACTTTTTTTTCTGTTTCGTATTGCTTCGTACGTGTTCGTACGAAAATGACGATATGTTCACTCTCCACAGTCTAATCTCTTTGGCTACGTCCAATTTTATTTTGCCTATATTTATTACATTTAAGAGTTTATCGGCTGAAACAAATTGCCATTTGGTTCTAATTTCGACATAGAATACAACGGAAAAAATAATCTCACGTTAAAACAAATAATTGAAGCTTGAAACTTAAAAACGTTGTTTGAATGAATTGTGGACTTGTCGGTTTTTGTAATTAGACGCCTCAATTATAATAGATATATTACATAGATATATCGGTGTTACCACTAGTGGCACGCGTGCCATAGGTTCCCCATCATTGATATACATACTAGCATAGGAGAGAACAGAGAAAAGAAAAAGAGAAAAAACATAGGTATATTTGAATTGTGATCAGGGTCGATTATAAAAAATGTTAAAAAAAAAAGGAAGCAGGTGAGTTATCAAATGAATCAGCGGTGGTGAAATAGCTATCATAATATTGTGAATATAGACTAGTCGAATGAATGAGTTCTGTGTGAAATGAATTACCTTGATTGACATGGGTCGAAGTTTGGTATTGCATAAATCTTGATGGACAATGGAAACCCACTGTTTGGAATAGGTTTGGCGGGCTAACAAAACAATCTATAATTTTTAAATGAAAATACTGATCTGATAGTGAACGTCTTCTTCCTGAAGGATGGTACCATGAAAGATTTAGTGGTTGATGTGGAATTTGCGATATTGTTTCTGTTATTATAGTCCACATTCAGTTTCAACGGCAAACAATCAAGTTTTACTAAATGTCAAAAATTATACACTTATCTATCGTTCATCTAACTAAGAATCATTTATGGAAAAAGATTTGGATATAACATTCAGCAGTACCAGTCTTGATAGTAAAACCAATTGGACCCAATCGGGAAAGAAAGAAAAGAGGAATGTTTGTTATTGTCTGTCTAGTCTGTATAGTCTGTATGGTCTGTATAGTCAGGCAAATGTGTATATAGTCGGCAAACATACGCCGGCCAACGCAATGTCACCCATCACTCAATGGTGAGCATCTAAAATTTGCCTGACTCAGGATATTGTGAAGTGGGCCACAAGAAAATGACGCGATACTTAAAGACTTTCCTATTTTTTATTAATACCTATCTAAAACAATGATTGAAACAATTGGTACACTTATATTCTGACCATTATATCTTAGCTATGAACGTTATAACGGTGATCTGGGGAACTACAGATCCTCCCACACTTCCAGGTGCAAAGTTATTCCCCCGACCCCCGCTATAGTCTATAACACTGCAAACAGCGCTATAAAATCGTAGCCAAGTTATGATGGTTCTAGCATACTTATAAATTATTTTATGTTATAAAAGCAGTAACATATTATATATATTTTATTTCTTTCACACAAAAGCAACTCACCCATAAAGATTTAGTAATAGCTAAATAAATTATTATATTATAATATTATGTAGAAAAAAAATTAAACAGATAATAATAAATGTTTAATCAATTAGGTAGGTTCATACTATTGTTATTTCTTTACCTATCTATGGTAAAGTAAATTAAAATGTTTTCTTACTTATTTATAAACAATCACTGATAAGCTAGGATAAGCACTTATTTTAAAAATATACCAACATTATATTATTTTGATTATAGAATTGTATTCAATTTGATATCAAGTGTTAATATTATTATTAGGTACTTATAAGAAACTTCAAAATGTATATTCACCAAATATAACCTCCAAATTTTCACTTGTGGGTGTAACTTCCTGTCCCCTCTTCTCACAAGCCACTGATCAAAACAGTGCTAGTTGTGTGTACTTCTGTATTATTTATTTGTCAAACTATTGTGATGCAGTGTTTGATAAAGCCGGTAGAAACCGGTTTTTAGTTGTGAGTCATGGTCAAGTTGTTTTGGTCATTCCCAACAAATTGGTGACCTCTGTATTTCACAACATGTTTAATTGTTTGTGTGTATTGTAATATTATGCAATAAAATCAAGATTGTAAAAAGCATGCAACATTGTATTGTATAAAAAATACTACTATAGTAATAATTATTAGGTAGCCATAAAGCACAGCAATTTGTATTACCACTATAGCAACATTATTACTCAACCATTACTAATGCAGTAACTACCAATCTCAAATCTATATTTAGAATAATTTATTCAAGAATTGTCAGCCTGTTAATATTTATTCTAATATGTACCTATTGTTATTTTGTTACTCCTACACTCTTAGGTACTTACACTATATGATCATATTTGCTTCAGCATGTGAATCTAGATCTATAGTGACTATTGTATTTCTCAACCTTTAAGGCCCGTGGTCCCCTTTTGAGTACAATGTTTTTCTGAGTCTCCTCTATGAACAATAGTTTCTCGGGGTAAAAGAAACATAAATAATTGCACCGTTTGTTTTAAAATTACAAAATAGATTTTTAATAAAAATATATCCGTGTATGGTGTGAACAGTGATTCCCAATGTGGGGCGTACGCCAATGGGGGCAGTGATTCCCAATGGGGGCAAAAAGGTCATCTTGAAAATCATTTGAAGACGACGCATAGCACAAGGCTCGCACTAATTTTTTTCTGAGTTGTACATGTAACGTAATATACATATTATTAATTTTAAATTTAAATTTTAAATTAATTAATTGTAAATTTTACTTACGAAAGTTAAATTAAAAATAGTATTGCCCATGTGCATTTTTTATTTATTTTGAAGCAATTAATTTTTTTTTTCAGAATTAGTTAGGAAACTATAAAATTTTGATACGGGGGGGGCATGGAGATTTTTGAAGCGTTGAAGTGGGGCTTGGCAGAAATAAGGTTGGGAAACAAGGAAAACAAGGGAAACAAGGGGTTGGGAGTCTAACACAGCTGTCCCCAACCGGTGGTCCTTGAGAGAATTTCGGTGGTCCGCAGAGTAATTTGAATATATTTGCAATTTTTGTATTTAAGTATTAAAAAGTTATTTAATAAAAAATTGAAATGTGTGGGGATATGTAGAGATGGTGCCGCAAGCATGACTGGACATCGTTCAGGAGTTGTTGCAAAAGTTAAAGACGTTGGACACCCAGATATCTTGTTTACTCATTGCATTATACATCGTGAACAATTTGCTGCGAAAAAAATATCTCCAGAACTGCACGGAGTACTCTCTGATAAAATTAAAATTGCAATCGAAATTTGTTACAAAGCGCTCAATTCTCGAATCTTTGAAGCACTTTGTGAAGAAATGGGCCTTCAGCATACTCATCTTCTTCACGCCAAGGTGAGATGGCTGTCTAGGGACATTTTATTCATCAAGTTGTTCTTTGACAGCAAAATAATTTGAAGTTCCAAGATCTCTTGTCTGACGACGATTGGCTGCCGAAGATTGCATACCTGGCAGATATTTTTTCTCTGTTAAACGAGTTGAACGCGTCCTTGCAAGGACTGAATACGGACGTGTTCATATTGCGAGTAAAATTGATACATTTCAAAGGAAGATATTGCTGTGGCAAATGCGGTTGGCTGAAAAAGATCTGCAAAAATGTTCCCTAATTGTGATGATTATGTGAAATAGGAACTCGTCAACCGACAGGTAATAATAACTCTTGTTCGACAGCACTTATAGTCAGTCGCTCACAGACTCTTTCTGTTGTTATTATCCAAAGAAAGAGGATCCCAGACATGGAAAAACGTGGATAATAGATCCATGTACGGCGAAAATCGATAATTGTAATTTGGACATAAAAGAAAAAGAAAGCCTAATTGATCTATCATCCACGATTGTCTCAAAAGTAAATTCCACTTGTCTGTATCAAGATCTCATTTTTGGCTTTCTGTTAAAAATGAGTACCAAGTTTAGTGTTGAGTGAAAAGGCCCTAAAAATTTTGAATCCATTTACAACTACATATTTGTGTACCGCGGTTGGCTTGAAATACAAACGGCTCTCCATGTTGCAGTAACGTCATTGGAACCAAGAATCCAACAGTATGTTTCAAACGAGCAGCAACAAAGGTCACACTGATTATCTTTCTGTTACCTGTAATTAATCTTTTATGCACCTCTATGTCGATGTAGAATTCATATTAATTTAATAATTGAATTGATCCTTTTTTAATAAAATGAAATTTAAAACATTTTCTTGCATTTTTCGTAATGAATATTTGTGTTAATCAGTTTATTTATTATAATTCTTTTATCATTATATTGACATACCTATCTAATTTTTAACAAGTGTGGAAAAATACGTGGTAGTGGTCTGCGGGATTCAAGATTTTGAGGTTAGTGGTCTACGAGATCCAAAAGGTTGGAGACTGCTGCTCTAAAACATCAATTCTCAGGGAGCTTTTTCTAAGGTTGGTATTCTGTGGTAAATTTTAGTTTGTTGAGAATTTTTAAGCATCTTACTAAAATTTAAAATCATCCAAAAACATAATAAATATTCTGATTTACCACAGATTATCAACCTTACAAAGAGCTCCCTAAGAATTGATGTTTTTAGGCTTATCAACATATTCATGCCATACATGGATATTATTATAACACATTTCTTATCAAATTATTTTGTATCAAAGTATTTTGACTGTGTTTAGGAAAAAGGGCGTAATCCTCGGTTTTTTCGAAAAGTGCTTTTATTAGATATTAACAATGTATACAACTAAATACACGTTCTGTAAAAAGGAAGTAAACAGCAAATGCCGATTTATTATCTAAATTCAGGTTTTAATTGAGCCTTAATTAAGTTTTAATTTAAGGAAAAAAGCTTTTACCCTCAATTTTAATGATTTTTTGTAATAACTTCTTTAATTATAAGTAGATCAAAAAGATATTACACGAAATCATCAATCATCATGCACCCAATGTCTGTGCCTATTTTTTTTATTAATATTAAACCAAAATCATTCAAAAAAACGTTTTTTGCCTCTCCTGTAAAATTTGTTCTGTGTGGGTTACGCCCTTTTTCCTAAACACGGTTGATTTGTTTCCTTTATTTAGTGTGATTTTGTGACTGATGAAAACTAGTAAGTTTTTTAAATTCCTGGTTACAATATCGTCAGTGATATACAAAGATCACCTCTATTGACAACATTTAGACATTTTGAGAGCAGTTGAGGCCACATGCCACATTGCCTGGTTGAGAAATACTGATCTATATACTACTTAATAAAATTGAAATGTCTGTCTGTCAGTTGACCCAAAAACTACAGGACCAATAAAAAAGCTTGAATAGCCTATGGACTACATTATTCTTACCAACTTAGTAGAGTTTCATCTTCCTCTGGTACTCCAAATAAGGGATCCCGATACAATCTTCTTCCAAAAAAACTAACTATTTTATTAATGATGCCGTCAATCAATCTAGAAACTTCAACGATAGATTGATGGAGCGAAAAAAACGTCTGCGTCATCGATTTACTTATTAAGATAATTAGCATTGGAAATTTCATCAATTGAAATCTCTAAATAAACTACATCCAAATTTTTTCGAATAACACATTTGTAGCACTTTATCTGGATATTTAAAGTGGTCAGATAGCAGCGGTGGACTAGTGAGGTAAACTGATATGTGTAGAGGTAAATAAAGCCATACATTCACTCTGAGCTTTAGCACTAGTAATTATAGTAGAAAACACTTCCTTTATTAAGTCAAAATAAAAACTATTTACT
This sequence comes from Rhyacophila brunnea, assembly GCA_022495005.1. NCBI lineage: Eukaryota > Metazoa > Arthropoda > Insecta > Trichoptera > Rhyacophilidae > Rhyacophila > Rhyacophila brunnea. The sequence goes on along the minus strand of JAGYXB010000507.1, from coordinate 781,953 downwards.
TCTTAATTAAAAACTTTTATAAAAATAAACAATACATAACACATTTATATTATGACTCCGGAATCGATTTAAAAAAAAAAAAATTCCCGCACTTATTTTGATATATTATGCCACCTGCGGAGAATAGTCATAACGAGTGGAATCACAGTATATGATGACATTATTTGACAGAGTTATCGACAAATTTTACAAATAAGTGCAGACCAGCCAAAAGCAAGGTATAAACTATGTGCTTAAGCCTCAATAACATTGAGCTTCTTTACGAGCTGTTTATTGGCGAATTTACAATCTGCCTGTAAAGTCGCCCAGTGTAATCATCGAATAAGCTAATAAGCAGGTTGTAAACACTCTACCGAAAAAAGTTGAAAGCCGGTCAACTTTACACGCTACACGCCAGCGTATGGGCCTACTGCGTCTGCGCAGTAGAGCGCAGTACCAACCTCCCGGTAAAAAAACGAACTACGTTCTGTCAAAATAGTCGCTGGCTTGTGGCTTCTCAGCGAATGGAAAGTTTTGTGTGTAATCATCAAATCGCAGTTACTAAATCGCCTGCTTTTAAATTCGCCAATAAACAGCTCGTAAAGAAGCTCAATGTAATTGACGCTTTAGATTCATTTTTGCAACGCAGTACAAAATGAATGTAATTTTTTGCAATATTATATTAGTTTTATTTTATTTATAACATTTATTTTGTTATTTAGTTTATAAATAAATTGGTTTGTTTTTCAAATTCTCATTGATTGTGAAATTTCACTTATCGCAGCTGTGTCCAAAACGCTACCTGTATATTATGTGGCTCCATCATAATGAAGTTGTAGTAAGAACGTACTTAAATACCACTTAAGTTAATACGATATATTGTATTTTGTATTCAATGAAATTAATATAAGTACATTAATATATCAAAAAAATAAAATGATTATAAAAACGTAGAGAAATGACAGATTCTTCTGGCATTGTGGCCACGAACAAATTACTTTGGAACGGTGTTAGTATCATTTGAACCTAACGATACCATCACCTAAATGAGTCGCCTGCACTGCTACAAGAATCTGACACTACCTAAGTACTTTGATAGTATTAATAATAATAATGTTTTTTAGTTTTTATTTCCAGTCCTTAGCTTCAATCCGACCCAGAAACCATTCTCCGCATACATATTGAAAGAGTTGTTGCCGATTTTCATGGGAATGGGTGTCCTGGAGATGACGGTGAAATCAAACTTGGCCAAAATATGGAAGATCACAGCTTTTGTCTCCATTAAAGCAAAACGAGAACCTGGCAAAAACGAAAATAAAAGCAATTACATAGTTATTTATAAGCATGGCCCCAACAGAGGGGGCTGACAGAGCTCTAGCCTGGGTGCCCAGGCTCTGGGGGGGGGGATCAGCGTGGCGGATCAACCTGATAATTGAGATAAACACACATCACAAATTTGCTCAAATCGGGAAAAAAGTCACCTGCATATTTTATTTGAAGCTTACTTATTAACCTTTCCCTTACCATGGTAAAAAAATTACGCCCGATCCCATGCCGTCCACTCAGTGTCCCGATAGAAATTTGGCATTTTAAGGCATTTTAAAAGCTAATTGATTGCTTCAAAAGGTAAAGTATGTTTTTAAATACTATTTAGTCATCGTTTAACATGTTATTCTGTGTATATCACATGCAATTATCTTATAATCGTGTATAATAATCGAACATCGATAAATGTACGTCATAACCAAACCACGGCATGTCTCGATCTGTTTTAAATGGAACAACCAACACACGCTGTCATTTCACGGAGAGTGGGGGTGGCTAATTCATCCGAAGCAAACGAGGGATGTTTTTAGGTAGCATAACATCTGCATGGACTTGCGTTATCACGTTTACCACATAAAATAATAGTTATAATTTTGCAATATCGATTCCCTGTATACATAATTTTAAAAATTGTGATCTTATTGTACCTATCATGTTATTAGGTTTTATTAAAAATCGGATTTTAAAACACATTAAAAATATACTTACATAAGAATAATTAAACAACAAAAATACTCCGATCGTATAGTTTCCACTAAATATATTTTAATATTATGTTTATTATGTTGAAATAATACACATTAAAAAAATTAAATCACTACGTTACTTGAACCTATATGCACGTATTAAGTCTATACCTCTTAGACTATAGATATATCACACCTACTTTTAGATAATTTCATAACAAGAGGTTTTATAGTCAATAATAAAATACATAAACATATATTTAATGTAATATTGTATCCCCAGAAAAATCTACTTTTAAACATATGTATGATATGATAGGTACCGCAATTTAATACTTATATATTATAAACTTCTATTAAATTTTCATTATCCGAAATATTATTGTCGTTCACTTCAAACTCAATATCAGAGTCATCACAAAACTCCTCTGCAGCCACCCTGATTTCTTCCTCTGTTAAATATCTTCTCGGCATGATTAAATATTTTCAAAATTATTTGTCAATTTGATAATCGACGTGTAGATGATGGGAGTACGCACAAATCTAACCGTTTGACTGCCTGCTGTGCACCCAAATAATAGTATGTTTTTTTTAGGTCGCTCGAAGTTTTCAAATACACATGGCCCACAAACCGATGTAATTCTTACATACCTGGCAATAAGGGTTTGTATTCAAAATCCGGGTAAACTTATTTTTATTACGGGCGCAATAAAACTGAGCCTTTCCGGTCAGTATTTTGGAATAAACGGCATATAAAGCGAAGTTGACTTGCTAAAATGAACACTTATAACATTACATTAAGGGTTGCTTTGGCGTTTATCGTCAGATGCATTTGAAACATTTATAATTCAAGGTTCGATATATTGTAAGAGGCTACGGCTGAATGCATCCTTCACAGAATTATGTTGAACAAAGACATACATTTCTATCTCTGACTAACAAATGACATTTTAAAATAGTGTCTCATGTTTACATTACTATTATGCGCGTTTCTCTAACATATATCTTTCTAGATAGCCCTGTCACTGTCTTATCAAAATATTGATTAGACTTTCGAAAAATGATTAATTTTACATATAAGACATTCAATTCAACTACCGACATATTTTTCTTTTTATGCCTAAATATTTTATCTACAAAAAGCTAAAAGTAGACGTTTATATACATAATAATAAGTGGGGTATCTATGATTTAAGGTCATTTCTAAACTCCGAGACCATCGTGGCAACGGGAGTGTTAACATTATAAAATATCTAATTTTTGATTATTGTCTGTCAATATTCGACAACTCCATAATTCTAGTGGATTTATTCAACAATAGAAAAAACTGCTAAAAATACAAAGAATAATAATACCCTTAATTTAACCTGAAAAACCATTTAGAAAATGTTTCTGTAGAACGTTTCACTACCTTTAATCGTAGTGATGGGCAAAAAAATCAAAATCAAAACAAAAAATTAAAAATCTTAGACTGGGGGGCCGCTTCAGGATGTGGGGGCCATGGTTATAAGATTCCATTATTTTTTCTGATGTGAAATAATGAAGGTTTTGTACTCTTCTTGATCTCACATACAGACGTAATTTATTCCACAGATTGATAATATCAATTCAAGTGAAACTTGATAGTCAAATTGGCTATATGTCAAACAATGAAGTAGTGATTCTGTCAAAATAAGAAGTACCCAGGTGAAAATATTAGGTGCATCCAAAGATCTAACATTTATAGACGATGAAGCCTTCTGCGGATGTTAGCCCTATCAAAATCACTGATGGTTCCAGTGTATGCCATTTTTCTATAAACATTCAAACCTCCTGAGATTCAGTTTGTATGAGTATTAGTAAACCGGGGGTCTTTTATTGCTTAAGTCTCTACTTCTATAGAATTTTCTTCAGCATCTTCGGGTGCATCCATGAATTAGAGATATATATTCAGTAGTGGTTTTCCATGAAATAAACAAGACGGTTGTTTCATCAGAATGTACCAATACCTTAAAACGATGCGTATTTTTCACAATATTGAGTGTAAAAAATTAATGAAATAATTAAAAACTTGCCACGCAAACTACTTACCTGTTGGTAAAATAAATTCTTTCAGTAGTTCCGTGAGTTTTTAAGCAAACTGACAATTTTTTCAATTAATTATATTCAGTAATAAAATACTTATGTCATTTTCATTGTTAATAACTCACCAATGCAGTTTCTAGGTCCCACACCGAATGGAATGAAAGTGCCCGGTTGAATAGAGCCCTTATTGTTGTCAGAAAATCTTTCCGGATCAAACTTTTCTGGATTGGGATAGTATTTCGCGTCATGGTGAATACTGTAGATCGGAAACCATATTCCATCTCCCAACCTAACCTACAAACATTTAAAAAAACTGAGTTCCAAATCCGTGTCATGTATTTTAACTTTGGTGATCATATATTTAATATCGGGCAGTTAGTATTTATATTAAAATTACAATATATATGTGTAACATTTTGTACTTAACACAGATTTTAAAAACAAATGACTATGATGTGTTGTTGTTATTCGCAATGTGCAGTGAAAAATTATCCAATCTATGCATATAGTTGCATAGAGCAAGTTCTACACCAAATCCATTTGCTCACATAGAGAGCAGTAGGTAGTACGTAGCTAGTATTATTTAATTAATTAATTGAGCTGGTGTTAATAATATAATAGTGTTAATAATATAATATAAATAGTTATAATATAGATCAGTGTTTTTTAACCTATGGGTCGCGACCCAAAATTGGGTCGACTGGTATATTTCATGTCATAATGGTCAAAACTAATAATCTCTTCTCTGTTTACTAGGTACTCTGTACAACTGCCCTTTGCAACAACATACAATCAGGATGTTCTGCTTTGAGTGTAATGAAATCCAAATTTCGAAATAGACTGCAGCCAGAAGAAGACCTAAAACACCATTCTTTGATGAGCTCTCAAAGCTTATCCAAAGCCAAAGTTCACATTAATAGAACCAAATGTCGTTTACCAAAACTGTTTTTAGTATTATTAAAATAAAATAAATTGTTGTGAGTAGGTACATGCTATTTTATTTATTTTCTCTTGGGTCGCGAGCCAAAATTATTAAGTTAAGTTATTAGTTAAGAAATGCTGATATAGGATGGTTAAATATCCACAGCACGTTTTGCGACTCAACGACACAAATAAAATTGTTGAAACGACTTATTACATTAGCGACGTCTATAATAATACAATATCATAGATTGACATAGCTTATTGTGTTGATTTAGGGGTCATTCATTTATAACGTTTATAAGATAGAACAACAATGTGTCTTAAATATACTAACCTGATATCCTTTGGGTTCGGGACAATCAAGGTGGAGGCAAAGTGTATGGTTTGATACATTTTCTGTCAATAGCAGTCACCGGTGGCCACATTCGTAATGTTTCTGGAAATGTAAACAAAATGTCTGACGTGAGTTATTGATTTGATGTATCTGCCACTTACTTTCACATTTACTCCACTTCCTCCATCTAATAAATAACCATTCCACCATCACTTCCATTATAGGGTTTTTCGGCTGAGTTTTTTTATCCAATAAGATTTTGTTTAGACATAGAAATTTTCATTAAAATCTAGTGTTTTAAGCAATTGACAGTTTGACTCAAAATTCACTTCATCCACCTTGTCTACCTTTATCAGTGGCGATGGGTGGAGGTAGGCTGTGGAGATCTGACATAAATAGTGCACACTGAATGTCAGTAATACTTATTTATTTTGATAGAACTGAGAATACAAATTGCAGATGGTGTAAGTTAGTTTTAAAATTCAATTAAACCCTGCCTAAAGCAAACCATAATAACATGTTTTCAACATCACAGTATTGCTAACATTATGATTCCGTGAAAAATGTATAATAGTATATCATACTGACACCCCGGAAGTCCCGGTAGGGAGGGGAGTCGGGGCCGCACAGCCCGATCCGATCTCTGCGCTCGACTCTCCGGTAAACCGGGCGTCGATGACGCCCTTGGTAGCCTGCCGTCGGTCGACACGTGGGAGTAACACGACCAGCTTCCACCCTTCGACTAGCTCAGTGATTTAAATTGCTTAGGGCGGTCAATTGAAGCTGGGTTTTGTGTTTGGGTAGAGCACGCTCAGTGTAAGGTTAGGTTAGGTTAGGTAAAGATGCAGGATTGACAGTTGCTGATGGTGAATATTCAAAAGGAAACACATGTTGTTCGTAGCACAAATCTTTGCCGAAAGTTTTATTATTAACAGTTTGGGTTCACAGAAAGTTACATACACAACACAATATCAACACGCATTAATAATTTCACAACAGTCCTAAATTTATTATTGATGGGCGCCGTGGACTGCGGCAATTAAAAATTTAAGGATCTAATCCTTCCACGTACGTAACACGTGAACTCCGAAATTATTTTTGACAATCGGCGAAAACACTAAGAGGAGTACGCGGGGACACCCAGTCCATCCTACCCAACGGCCTCGGTTTTTCTGCTTGCCAGATTGGTTACCTACTGCGTGCCGCGGCCAGGTCTCCTTTTTTGGCTTTATCGCTGTCCCTTTCAATCTACCCCTGAACGTCCACCCCTCTCTATCATTCTTGCCCGCAGCAGAATGCTTGGCCTTTGCCTGGGTTTTACCGTAAGGGTTGTCCAGGTCACCTTTTTTTGCTAGGTAGTTGAAAGTTACAGCGATTTCGAAGAATTGAGCCCAAAAAAACAACATTTATAGTTAATTAATACAAAGCATCGTATTCATACAGCGGTGATAGAAGGACTTTGGCTTGGCGGTCTATAAGAACCATGAATGTGGCATCCATATCTTCGTTCGCAATCTACCCTAAAGGAGTCCTTCATTCACGCAGATACGTGGAGGTATCAATACTATAATGTATTATACGCCAAATAAGCCTAAAATACTACAATTTTGGAGGATTCAAAATAAAAAACTACAAGCAGTTTTTACATCTTTGTATTAAAATTAGCATTATAAAAATATGAAAAAACTGCTGCTCGTGAAAAAATTTAAATTTTTTAACGTACAAGTGTAGACAGATGACGCCGTGCGTAACACGTTTTCCATCTAAACATGCGCAAAACTACTCAGTGTTAAAACCAGAATTTTTAAGTTGAAATAAAGTGGAAGATGACGTGATCAAGTGTAGACATAGTTTTTGGAGTGACAGGTACAGGATGCTTCCATTTCTCAAGGGCACTGACAAGAAGTCATGGTTATATTATGACATGTGTAGTATAACTATACTGTAATTAGACTGAAAAGAAAAAAAAAATACCTGATACACACATATCCATATACTTCATATTCTGCAAGTCATTGTAGTTCAGTTTGCCATTGTTGTTTGCTACGACTTTGTCAATTTCTTCCTGAAGTTTTTCCTGAATGTCAGGATGGGTGGCCAACTCATGAGCTACAAAGCATAGATGCGTTGCGGCCGTATCGAAACCGGCTATGAAAAATACCACGGCTTGAGCGGTTATTTCATCGTCTGTCCATTCTACAATCATAAATGTAAGATGTATTTAAAATAAACAATAAAGATCAAGGCCTGAACCAAAACGATGCATAAGTGCTAGTGAAAAAGTATTCGGCACCCTTATAATCTCTGCGACACGCGCTAGAGTAAGATAAAAGGTTTACATATGTGTGAAATGATTTGCTGTGGTGTCGCCGCCAAATCTTAGTTGGTTGCTTAACTAAGCGTCGATAACCTGCGAGCGCATGTTACTAAAATTGATATTTTTTGTGTTAAACATAATGTCAGTGGTAAATATTTTTGGTTAATTAAGTAGAAAAGATGGTTCTGTGTGTTGTATTAAAATGTGGTAGCCGTACTGATAAGCAAGATGGTATTACGTTTCATAGGTAGTTGATACATGTTCGTGATAATTTATTTATATATTATTATATATTTTAATATCAGTGATCTAGTGTTTCTTTAAAATAACTTAAATTATGGATATCTTTACCTAACAGTTGCATTTTGACCGCTTAAAAATACTATATAACGTAAAAAAATAGAAAATTATATTTTAATTCTGAGCGTCTAGTGCGAGCACTAGGGAAATGGTTGATGGTCTCAAACATTTGTGTACGAATGCGTTCCCTCGTCCACAAACCAAACGCACGTCACACAGTTTCATTTAGCAATGCAACGGGTGGCGTCTAGATGTATCTATAGTCTAAGATAAAGATCTATTAAGCTTATACCTACAATTTTATTATTTACACTCTGCATAATTATTCATACCAGAAAAAGACATTATCAACACAGTGATCTTATATACCTTGTGTGTTCTTTACAACACCTTATTACTTCATGGATTTATTATTGACAGTAAGTGTTATCGCAGCCATAACAAGAAAATGTATGGGTAAACATGTATTATCCTGCAGTTGCAAGCTTGCATGCATGAATCAAAAAAATTTGGAAGCTTCTGAATATTCATGCGAGAGTAGGGATTTTTTCGATCTGCGCCTACGCAGTCGAACGATAGTGGCGAACCTGCTGGCAAAAAACGAACTATACACAATTTGAGGTGAACATCGCATCTCGCTTACTCTTGGCGAATGAGATTGGAGAGACAGTCAGCACTTTTACATGTTAACAGTTATTGTCATGATTGTTTAAAATACGCACATTGTTGCCAGTAAATCCATGCACGTGTACAGGCGCTATAAGTAGTAATTAATGACTTCTACTAACCTGATGATTATTTATCAATATCATTTTTTTTAATTAGCTCTACCTTTGAACTTTCATGTCATACCAAATTTTCTCCTAAATCTACCGATAATTAGATCTATACTTTAATATAAATTATAATGATCAAACATTTCAACTAATCTTACGTCTTTTCACAGTCTCCTTTCCAAGGGCTGACTCCTCGACCGTAGCGAATCCTGTTTCTTTTGTCTCGATAGTTGGTTTATCGTCATGTTTCAGTGAGCCTCTCTTGGCTTCCATTAGAAGTTGAATCATGTCAGGTCTGTACACCTTTCCTTCTTCTCTTGATTTCATATTGTCAGCTACAAGGTTTCTAAAGAAATTTGATGTCTCTTCGTCGAAAAATGTCCATCCCATAATGCTATATTTATATCATTTTATACCACATTTTCTGCATTACATCGGAGTGTTCAGTTGGTGATGTTGAATCATTCTAGTCATGTTAACGATGTGCAAATAATAACGCTTAATCCACTTATCACGGGAATTAGGCTATTAACTATCTATTCCATTAGTTCATGAAAAAGTTCATACCTATTAATTGAAAACTAGCTGAGCTCGCCAGTCTGTCTCGCTAGGTCTTGCAGACAGCTTTTCGTTATAATGACATGGTGTTGGATAGTATAGACGGCGCCATAGTTTTCTCTTCGGAATGGATTTTCATTCACGTTAGACAGTTTGACATTTCGCTGATTTGTCAGTTTTACGATTTGCATGTCGTCACTGCCATACAAATTTGTAGTCGTATGCGTAGTCTATTCTGGAGTCTGGCCTTCACAATATCGTCTGACACCACTTCAGGCTGCTAGGCCTAGCAGAATCGCCGATTGCTACCAATGACATTTTAATTTTAATACAATATATGTGTAGGTATGTGCATTTAAATATGATAAATAATTATACATCTCATTCGTTCGAATATACAGCAATAATATGTGATTATCTTAAAAAGCGATCCATTATATCAAAATATTAATCTCTTTCGGGTCCCATTTACATATTAAAAAAGGTTAGCAGCATAAAAAACAAATTTAAACATTGTTTTATTTCATTGTCTATAAAAAAATAAATGCCTGCAGCCATAGAATAATATTTACAAAATCAAATTTTGAATTCAAAATTAACCTTAACCAATACAGTTTTCCAGTGCGGGGCATTCATATTGAGACAAATGTTAATAAATAGTAAAACAATACATATTATATCTGAGAGGAATAGACCAATTCTGATAAAAACAGGAATTTATAAAACCTAAAAATGTGGAATCAGCTTAAAGAGGCCTTCATCCAGTAGTGGATTGATACAGGTTGATGACGATAATGACGATATAAATGAGTAGGTATATAAAATCACAAATTTAAAAAAAATATAGCAGTTTATATGACTAAGAAGAGTAGAATTAGGTTGGGATAACCTTCATCCAGCAGTGGATTGATCTTGGTTGATGATGATAATGACAATATTATGAATGGGTGAATATATTATCAGCAATTTTGATAAATATAGCAATTCATATGACCGTATGACTGATAAAAATACAAACAAATTAGAAAGGCCTTCATCCATCAGTGCATTGATTCAGGCTCATGATATAATATAAATAGATATAATATAATGTCACCAATTTTGATAAATACAGTAATTCAAATGACATAAAGAAGTAGAATCAGGCTAGGGAGGCCTTTATCGAGCAGTGGATTGGTTCAGGTTGATGATGATAAGGACGATAGAAATAAGTATAATATCACAAATTCGTTAAAACAAACCCTTCATCCAGCAGTGGATTGATGATGATGATGAAATTCAAGACTATCAAGAATACAATCAACGTAGAGAGGCCGTCATCCAGCAGTGGATTTATTAAGGCTCGTGATAATAATGGCATTATAAATATAGATAGGTAGATAGTATAATATCACTGATTTTGATAAATATAATAATTCATGTGTAAGTAAGGAGTATAATATGGCTGAGGAAGCCTTCATCCAGCAGTGGATAGGTCCAGATTGATGATGATAAGGATAGTAAAAATAGGTAGATATTATATAATATCACAAATTTTGTTAACTATAACAATTGAAGATCTTGGCATAAAAACATCAAATGTCCACTTTTTCCATTTTCATTTTATTGCATTTCTATATTCCCTGTGTATGATTACATACAACTGTGCAAAGATATATTTAAAAAAAAAATCATAAGTCCCTCAAATCTGCTCTCAAAAATATGCCACTTTTCTAAAAACCGCAATAGTCCAGGCATTTTTGTGTGAAAACAGCAAATGTCCAGTAGTTCTACACTTTTATCACCAGGCGGCGTTAGTAATGTTAGTATACATTTCATACAATTTAGTGTCTGAGCTGTCAAATTATCCTTGATTCGTTTAATTATTGCTTTTTATAACGTTTTCTTATGATTGTTTTTATATTTTATCATGGATATTACTAGCATAGACATCTGGAACGTCTCGAAAGAGAAAAATTAACAAAACCATGCACGTTTTTACCAAATAACGGTGACTTTCATTATTGTTCAGCTGGATGCAATAAAGAAAATTCTGGGCCCTTCATTATAAAATCTAAAGAGACCGGAGAAAAAGATTTTTTTAATATGAAATATAGGTTAAAACTTTGGCATTTTTCGGTAAAAATTTGTAGGCTAGTTATAATGTACAAAATAGACCAGGCTAGTAAGGGAGAAGTGCTTTGCGAACATTTCAGTTTCTCTCTAGGCTGTGGGATAGATTCAATGTAGTGAATAAAAATCAAATGCAAGTCACGATTGCATTTAAAACAACATATAGTGGATTAGTTCCATTGAAAGGAGCTAAATAAAAAAATATTTTTAAATTAGCTAAATATTTACAAAACCCAATAAATGTATCGTTTAATTTGCTGATAGTGAAGGTGTCAGACGAGGCTAATCGGTTTTCTTTTTTCGTGTTAACTATCAATTCATGGTGGAAATCCATTGTGTTTTGATTTTATTTAATAAAACACATTTTTTTAGTACTTATTCCACTTCTAATAAATAAATCTGGATAGGTTTCGTCCGCCTTAGAGGGACATTTACAACTGTTGAAAACAGTTGGCAGAAAAACAGAGCGGACGAAACCGGTCCAGATTTATTTATTAAAAGTGGAATAAGTAGATACTAAAAATTATGTTTTTTAAATTAAATCAATAATAATATGAAGCTAATCAGTATTAACCCGCACATGATTAAAACATTTTTTCAAATATTTAATTCTTGATTTTTTAGAAACATTGAAGTCGTTTGGTAATAGGTAAATAATATGTCCAAACCTTATTAAAAGTTGTATTATGATTAAAAAATAACAGAAATATATATTCTTTATTTTATTTAATAAAATTATAGTTTTAGTCATACTATTTACATTTCGATCTTTTCAATTTTGCAATAAAAACAACAAATGTAAAAATTGTGTAAAAACAGCAAATGTCACACTCATTCTTTTTTAAATATCTATTTAACCGAAATAAATTTAATATTTTTTTTACATTCATATAGTGCATATACGGTTTCTCTATAATTTCTCATTGTCAAATTAATAAAATTTCTTTTGACAACCAAGATATTATGTTTTTACCCTCTCCTGAAAAAAAAGTGTTTTGTGACATTTGCTGTTTTTATGCCAAGATCTTCAATTCGTATTAATTTATTTCATTGTTTGCAATGGCAACTTAATATGACTATATTGTAATCTATCGAAATTAGTAGCCTAATTATTCAATAAAAAAGAGTTCGTGAACAGCCAGAAAGAAGTTTTTAAAAAAATCAAATTTGTTATTAATTAATAGAAAACACATATTACAATAAAAATGTCTTGATTGAAATTGATTATTTAACATGCTAATAGAAATGTCACATTTTTCGATTGTTTCTGCAAATTCTAAATTTGAATTCTGACACGTCAAATGAACTTGTTATAGGCGAAAACAACTGAAAAGCAATCATATATTTCAGTTTGACAGATAAGTGGCAGTGAAGTAGTTTTAGATTATATTTTCGTAATAATTAGTGAGGAAATATGTATTTATTTTGTGTTAAAACTCAAGAATACGCCAATGTGCTACTTACTGATTTGAATAATTTTGTGGAATATTAATTTAAATATTTTGCAATATTGATTATATAGAAAGTATTAAACGACATTATAATCAATTTGAGGTACACGGACAGCAAGATGCGAAAATGTATGGTGACGGATGTAAACCGCGATTTAAAAACGATAGTATCTGTGATTGTGTCGAGTTTTATCAGATTGTGCTCGATTCAAATGGAAGTAGATTCGAGACTCCAAAAATTTAAGTGAATTCCTTTAATAATCAACAAAGTGGTATTTAAATAAAAAAGTTGACGTATTTTCCAAAATCTCTTAGGATAATAATATATAGGAGATAATATCATTTAGGGGAAACGGGTCAGAGCAAGAGTATCGGTAGAAAAATGACTCGGCTGAAAGAAATATCAGAGAATGTCGTAACTTTATCATCAGAGGCATAGCAAGATGTTATAATTCAAAGAACCCAATATTTTTTGTTGGTATGAAAATAAAAAAAACTTTTCATGGTACCTACGTAATAATAAATGGAAACAGAGAATTTTCAACATTAACCATCAAAATGTGCTAAACAATAAAATTATAACATACAATACGATAATAATTACATTCTTCAATATTTAAATATTTGTATCTAGGCATACATGTCAAAATGAAAATAATTCTGACGGCTAGTCAAACAAAAGAACAATCAAATACAAAATATGCGAAATTTATCTTGATCTGTCATGAAAATTTAAAATTGGAATAGGCAGGAAAGGTAATTTGAACAAACAAGCTTTGTATTTTAATCATAAGAAGTTCTCCCCGTAATATGGTTATTTCAGGATGAAACTTCCACGATCTGGGAATACTTGATGTGTAATGACACTATGAAGAAGATGAAATCCTTGGCATGAAAGGGGGCGCTGTATGCCAATATCAAGCTCCCTTTCTCTTGGCATCGATTTCAATAAATACCTAACTAACATACTTTTTTACTAAAGTCCCGTTTACATGGTTCTCTTTTGACGATCATCGCAGATGAATCATCCTCAGTGACCGGTGTAAACGCACATTTATCCTCGAATCATCGAAATGGATCATCCAGAATCGAAATGGAATAAAGTTAAACATGTTCTACTTTTTCTACGCACACATGCGCACCACGTCACTGCCCATACCACGCATGCGCAATGCGCCCCTTACTACTGTCATCATATTATTCACATAAATAAGTAAACTGTAATGCTGAATAGAAAACAAACCGGTTATATAAATACTCCCATGATATTACGTCGCATTACCCATAGTTTTATCCATCAACGCCTCTTTTTCCTATTCATCTTTCTTTCTATGAAATTTCTGCATTCATACAACAAATATTCATGCGATGATCATCGGCAGTGACTCGTGTAAACTAGCCTTTACTACACATCTATAAACATTGTGAGATAGGTACTATGTTATATAAATGTGTGGATTAAGAAAATATATTGTAATAATTTTAAATATTCTTCTTCTTATTGTGCCATCCCCTAGCGGAGGTCAGCCACCATCAGGCTTTCTTATCTGCTACCCGGAACAGTTCAGTGGAGGTGCACTCGTACCAATCACGGAGGTTCTTAAGCCGCGAAATGCGGCGCCGTCCTCTGGTATGCTTACCATTGATCTTTCTTTAAATGACAAGTTGGGGAATGTTGTACCTTTGTCCTCTCATAATGTGGCCGAGGTACTGTAGTTTCCTGGTTTTGATACTACTATGTAGAACTTCTCGGTGCTTCCCTATTTGATTGAGAACTTCAACATTTGTCACCCGGTCAGTCCAAGGAAGTTTGAGGATGCGTCTATACAGCCACATCTCGAAAGCTTCAAGTCTCCGTGACATCTCTTGGTTTAGCGTCCATACTTCCATACCATACAAAAGAATTGAGAGAACATAACAATGTACCATACGCAGTCTCAGACCAAGGTTAAGGTCACGATTGCTAAGGAAGCGTCTCATTTTGAGAAAGGCACTCCTTGCGATCTCAATTCTAGATTTTTTTTCCTGAGACTGGTCCCATTTCTCATTGACCCATGTACCGAAATATTTATAATGGGTCACACATTCGATTGTTTTGCAGTTAATGAGAAAATTTGTGTTGGTGTCTGGTGTTGCTATTTTTGGTACTATTAATAGTTTTGTTTTCTTGAAGTTAATTTTTAAACCATAAGAATTACTGACCTCGTTAACCTTTTCTACCAGTTGATGTAAACTCTTTAAACTATCATCAATCAGCACAGTATCATCAGTGTATCGTATATTGTAAATGTGTTTCCCATTAACCAAAATACCCACCGATTCACCTTGCAAGGCTTCCTTGAAAATAGCTTCTGAGTACATGTTAAAAAGCAGAGGTGACAATATACACCCCTGTCTTACACCTCTACTAATTTTTTTCCTCTCCACTGATTTCGTTTTTGATCTTAATATTCGCTGTTTGATTCCAAAATAAGTTAGCTAAAAAAGTTAACTTAAAATATTAAAGATTATTAAAAGTTAAAATGTCCACACATTTATTTACTAATATTTAAAAAAAAATGTTTTTTTGACCAGCGATTCTGAATATGTATTTATTAAATTATTACTATTTCTCAACATTTGGAAATGTTCATCGAAACTCTCACTGCATCCCAACTGGCTGCCCCACTTCTCCACCCCTTGCTACGCCACTGACTATCATAGTCCAAGTGTACAAAATACTGGTAAAGGTGTTTCACCTCCAGAAGAAAGTATTGATGTAACCATGACTCTCACATCCTGAAGCGGGCCCCCAGGCCAGGATCTTTGGCACCCCCCCCTACCTATCGCTAAGGTTAAAGGCAGTATGACGCTCTACCGTAGCGTTCTTCAAATGGTGTTTTAGGTAAAATTAATGTATATTTTTAACAATTTTTTGTATTCTCGATACACTCACTTGCATTACAGAGTTGTTGAGTATTGACACACAATAATAAAAAATAGGATCGCGAAACCACATATTTTATAATATGAATATTCATGAAGCATAATGCCTATTTTTCATTATTAGAACAAATTTCTGATGTGTGTTTATCTCACTTAGCTGGTCGACCCGTCACACTGGGCCCCCAGACCCTGTCAGCTGCTCCCTCCTCATGGGTGTCATTGAGGTAACATGCTACGTTGATTGGAAAATTATTGATTCATTTATTTACCTTGCAGAATGTACTTGAGAGTGTAAACAGGAAAAATTTGAGGACTCTGAATCCGGTAAAGTTGGTGGACTCCTTTCCCATTTTGTAGAACTTATTGTCTCTTTCAAAGTGCGAGTCGATTTGGATACCAAATGCTGTGGTTGCGATGACATCATTCGTGTATCTTGTGAAGGCATCTTTCATTTCTACCTCTATGACTCCTTTTTCTAATGATAAAAAATAAGTATATGGATAGATTAATTTAATTAAAATACATCTTCGAATACCTTATCTAAACATATTCCTGTAATTGTAACATCAGCGCTTTGAAAGGAACAAACAGAACAGTGCATAGTAGGTGGCGACGTTCATTAGTGACAACTCCAAACACCTCAATATCTATTCGTTGCTGCTACAAAAATTAGCTTCCCAAATATAACTTCTTCTTCCACGGCGCTACATCCCGGGGTGGGATTTGGCCTCGACCACAACCACTCTCCACTCACTCCGGTCTCTCACCACACTTCTCCAGTTACCGGGTCTTCCTATATGAAGCCAGTCCACTTCTACGGCGTCAGCCCATCTCCTTCTTGGACGGCCTCTGGGTCTCTTCCGTTGGAGTAGCCACTTCGTCATGACCCTTGGCGCTCTAACTTCAGGCATTCTCTCCACATGTCCCGCCCATCATAGTCTTTGGGACTTACAGTATCTTATGATTGTTTGCTGTTCAATCAGCTCTTCCAACTCGTGGTTCATTTTTATTCTGTAGTGCCCATTTTCCAATGTGGGTCCAAAGATTTTTCGGAGTATTTTGCGCTCGAAGACAGCTAATTTATTTTCCTTGTTTTGAGTTAATCACCCAAAATATAAATTCCCAAATGTAACTCTAACCAGCTAATTACTTCAATAATAATAAATTACGGTGTCTTGTCAAGGACTTTAAGCATTCTTCCTTGTTTAAAAACTGGTCACGTTACTGTTTGTCACTGTTTTTTTATTCTATTATTAAAAAGGATTCGAGGAACACTTGACATGGCGCGTGGAATCAATGCTCTAAAGTTTTGAAATGCATTTGAAGCTGACTTCGACAAAATAAGTAGGATTATTTAGATAATTTTGATGCACGAAACTCTATGACTTTTATATTATAAGAGTCGATTTTTTTAAAATAAATATAGGTTATATGGCTCTGATTGTAATAGACTTCCGCTATCTTTACTTTCAAAATTAAAGCCAATTTTAAGCGGGTACCTTGCCAACAGCTCTTTTAACTCGATGTATGTCACAAGCGCGTTTACGCGCTCTACAAATCCGTGCATGCAAGCCCAGCCATAGAAAATGAGCGTGTATACACGCTGTACTTTACACCCACTATATCCTGCCATCTTTTGTAATCATGGTGACATTCTTGACCAATATCTATGATATACCTACTTCTAATATATTTCTAAGATTTTATTTTTTCATTGAAATTCGAGGCCCGCAGGTACCACCATTCTAATACCCCCTGGCATTTTTAGGGTTATCTGAACTGGTAATGATTTTACAAACAATAAATTCACATTCTGGTCTCATGTTTGCATGATGTATGATTCATAGGAACATTAGTAAAATTAAATTAAAGAAGGTATTCTTACTTTTTTCCATTTCTTTCAAGTAAAAGTGAGTCATATTCTCTGCGCAGTCGGTTACCAATTCAAACATATTTTTCATTTTGGAACTGGTAAATGCTGGACTCAACGTTGATCTCATTTCACGCCATTTTTGACCTGAAAATATTTTCACAGGAACAACATTACATTAAAGATTCAATTTATAATACATAACCTTACTGGGAATGAAACCCGGAGCCACCGGAAGAAGTGCCAGGGCCTGCACTGGACTACAAGGTCTCAGCTCATCACAGACCTATCTCGAAAATACAACTTTTTCACATATCATAAATCCACCAAAGTCCACAGTATATTCATTAGTACATGCTCTATAAATCATAGTTTAGTAAGTTCTCTCAAACGCTGTAGTAAGGCTTTTTAATAATCACTGATAACTTATGATTATTATATATTGCATATATTTTTGCCTCTTACCATATAATAATATTATATAATATAAAAAACTAATTACCTTTCATGGAAAATAAATTGTTTCCAAACAACGGATCCAATGTCTCATCAATAGCAGTGAAACGGTCTGTAAAATGATCAAAGTCCTTCACAGAAATTTGCTTGATTAGGTCTAAGTCATTGATGATAACCAATGGCTTGAAGAACTGATATAAACCAACATACCTGAGGAAGAACACAACCATTTTATCAAATATTTTCGGTAATAGTTATATAATATTATCAGTGTGAAAGACTAGAAGAGTAGAAAGAGTAGACTGAGATCCGACATAAATAGTGCACGCTAAACGTCTTTATCAGTCATACTTATTTGCTTACATTGAAGAATACAAATTGAAGGCCTAAAGCCAGATCCAGCGGATCCACAATTAGAACAGAGTTACTCACACCTGATACTGTCCGGTCACGTCGCCAGGCATCCTTCAACTTGCTCTCAGTCTGAAACAGCATCACTCCTGCGATCCAGAAAGGATTCCTCAAGTGAAGACGCTTCAAATTTACCCTCAATGTAACCTGCACACTATAAACAGTATGGATTCTGTGCATGGTGGCAGAAATTTTGATGGAAGAAGTGGCAAGAAGACAGCTGATTTTTGAAAAGATGTTGAGGGTTTTAAAATGAATGTTACAAAAAAAATTGCAACCAACAATGTTGCATTAACACCATGTGCGATTCTACATTAAGTTACGTAATATTATTATGTTTTTTGAATGATAATTAAACTACAACGACAATGTCTACATGTGTATGTGCCCAACGAGTGTGTATGTGCCCAACGTGGACTCTGTCAAGAATGGAAGATTTTATTCAACTTATTTCTTCCCTAAATAAATAACTCATAAACTATCCGATGAGAGAAAGAAATGGGTATACCAGGTCATTGGAATAATAATGATTACTCACTTTTCTTCTGGAAATCCTTTATAAAATTTCTTGAAAATGTCTTTGAAATGTTCCTGTCTTATCATTACCTTCAACATATTGCCAATAAACGGCCATGCTGGTAGACTTTTTATCCCGTGCCGGGTAAAGTGTCCATTGATAAAAGTCCCATAGTACCATAGTAAAACGAAGATGGCGATGATAGCCAAAAGGTATATATTTAGCTCCATCTCCTAAAAAAAAATACAATAGTAAGCACTAGGTATATTTGAACATTTGACATAATATTATTTATTTATTCAAATTAAAATTTATTTATTTTACATATTATAATGAACATGACAAATTATAAATTCAAGGCGTTCACGACATGACATGAAGTACTAAGTTAACAATTTTTCAAATAAAAATACATGGTAATAAATGTAAGTAACTAATACAATAATAAAATAAGAAAAATAAAAGTATATGGAAACACACAGAGTGAACTAGGTTGATATACCCTATCTTAAAGACTTACAAAACAACGTCCACCTAAATTAACCCTCACGTAAGTGGAATATATCAATACCCGAAGCGATTTGATTAAACATAGTTATTGTCCTTCCAATTGGCATTACTAATGGCAAGTTAGTTCTGCACCTTGGGAGAACAAACAACGGATGCCCCCGATGCCTGAGATAATTATCAGAGACACGCAAGCTAATACCACCAAGAATGGAAGAGTTTCTATTTATGCCGCGTATAAGTCGTAAAAAATATGTAGCTAAATAAAGATCCCTTCTAAAGCTTTATGACAATACTAATGAACCCAAAGATAACTTGTTCAGCTATACTTCCCTGCTAAATAAAAATAATACTAGATGTAGTATTATTTTTCTAGAAGTCTAGAGATTACGTCAAAACAATCCAATAAATTTACATAATAATATAAGAGACAAGGTAGTTTAAAACTTGGGTTCTCATTTTACTAAAACCAAAAACACAGTCTTTTTACTTAGTAGGGCAGCATAGTACTGGTTATTTGGCGGTTTGATGAAATAATACTTTAATAAAGATGTGAACGTGTAGTTTATAATTGCGAGGTAATGATGTACTGATGATATCGATATGATCAAGAGATTGATTATAAGAACGCACTTGATTCGAGTGGAATAATGGATGTACTATGTTGAGTGAAGAATTCGTGACAATAGCAGTACCTACGTCTCGTGACGGACTCGATGAGTGGTGTGTTAGTTCATAGATTATTCTTCTTATTTATATTAATGCAGTACATATATTACCACAGATATTGTCGTAATTCCCAATCAAAACAAACACTACTGGTCTAGTTATGATTGAGGAAACGCTGACAATTATTATTGCTTATGTTTTGTTTTAATAACAAAACCTAGTTAGTCACTAACTTAAAACCGATTCACTGCTGACCTACTAATTACTAATTAATTACCATATTTAAATATCATGTTAATTATATCTAATGGCCAACTAATGCAAACGCGCCAGTCGCGTTGTCAGCACTAAATGAGTTAATGTAGAGTAGCATGATCGCTACAGTTATAATTGGATGTAGTTAAGCAGAAAACGTCCAACCCACAAATTGAGAATTTTCATTTTATTACGTATTATCCTTCAAAACCATCAATATTTTAATATGGCGAAAACGTCCAACCAGAAATATACACCCAGAAAAAGTTATCGACGTTTTTTCTAACCCACATACTAACAATTTACGAAAAATAATATCGAGAAAACGTTCATGTGGTTTGGACGTATCCTGATTTTTTATGGCAATTAGACAAAACTGTAATTTTAATATTGTCAGAATACGTCCATGTGGGTTGGACTTGTTAGGAGTTTTAAAAATCTTCGCATGTATGTAGTCCATGTTACTTGGACGTGTTAGGAGTTTTAAAATTAATAGATTATTTTTCGATAGAGATATGATACGATACGATTTTATAATAGAGAGTTATTTCTCCAAGCCTAGATAATTCAGATATCGAGTCGACTGTTTCCATGGATACAAATGATGTCAATTCCTCATCTCTTGAAAATTCGTCACAAATATTTACCAGTCGTCCTAAAGGAGTTCCGAAGCCAAAATATAGGCAATCAAAGACGACATCGTTGAACAGAAATGCTAATAAGCCGTATTATGTGACTATAAAGGTGTACTCAAATCAGGCAAAGAATTTATTTATTTTTACCTATTGTAATTGTATAATGAAATGCAATGAACAAATTACCGAAGAAGAATGTAAATTCGAATTCAAACGTTTTTGGGAATTAGGTTCTTATAATTCACAAACAACGTTCATCACTACCCTGTTATGGTAGAAATTCTACAAAAAAACAATTCTCCAGGGTTTATACTCTCAACAAAAATGAGTAAGTATACCGAATGATGTTTTGCAAAACAATCAATATAACTCCTAACAGAATAAATTAACACTGCTCTTCAGAAAATTTCAGGCCGTAAGGAACTATTGGATCAAAGAGGGTTAAAACAAGGTGGGTTGAACAAAGAACCTGAAGAAAAAGTGAATGCTGTCATTAAACAAATTAATATGCTTCCAAAATATACCTCACATTACTGCCGTGGAGACACGGAAAGCAATTTTCTACCACCTGACATGACATTGGCAAAAATGTATGCCATGTTCAAAACGGAAGTTAATAATCCTGTAACCTTTGCTATCTATAAACAGATATTTTATGCTTAATTCAACCTAAAAACAAAACCGCTAAAAAAGATGCGTGTAACGTTTGCGATACATTTAAGGTGAAAATCGGTAACGTAAGAGATGGTTCGGAAAAAGCACAACTTATCACAGAAAAAGAGAAACACCAGGCTTTAGCAAAAAATGCGCAAGATTTGCTAAAATAAAATCTGCTTACTGCAAAAAACGGAGACGACACAGAATGTCTCACATTTGACATGCAAAAGACCCTTCCCTTACCGAGAATTTCCACTAATATCATACGAGGGTGGGTCAATAAGTCCTTAGAAAAGCCGACAGGTGGCGCGACTAGTACTGTAAGCGGTTTGTTTTCATGCAGCGGCACTACCGATTCAGTATGCTGCGAAGTTTCAATCAGATTGGTCGGGTTGTTGTGTGTTTCTCGTACATTTAAAAAAAAAATTTGCTTGTGGAAAATGGAAAAATGGAAAATGGAGAAAATTGAGTTTAGAGCTGTTATTAAACATTTTAATATAAAAGGGTTAACAGCAAAGGAAATAAAAAATGAGTTGGATTTAGTTCACGGCATATCTGCTCCTTCACTTGCAACTATTTATAACTGGTTAAATGAATTTAAACGTGGTCGTACATCAACAAAGGATGAACCACGCTCAGGACGTCCTGTAGAGGTGACTACACCAGAAATGATCAATAAAATCCACGATATGGTGTTAAGTGACCGAAGATTAAAGTTGAGTGAGATAATTGAGGTTACAGGGATCTCAAAAGGTAGCGTCATTTCTATTTTACATGACAAATTGGGCATGAAAAAAATTCTGCAAGATGGGTGCCGCGTTTGCTCACAGTCGACAATAAACGCAATAGCAACGCGAAACATGGATACACCACTATACTCCCGAGACAAAAGAACAGTCAAAGCAGTGGATTGCAAAAGGCGAACCATGTCCAAAGAAGGCGAAAACCGTAAAATCAGCTGGTAAGGTTATGGCTACTGTATTTTGGGATGCACGTGAAATTATTTTCGTTGACTATTTGGAAAAAGGAAAAACAATAACAGGGGATTATTATGCATCTTTATTGGACCAGCTAAAAAACAAAATTGAAGAAAAACGGCCTCATTTAAACAGGAAAAAAATCCTCTTTCATCAGGACAATGCCCGTGTTCACACATGTTTACGATCAATGGCTAAAATTGAAGAATTGAAGTTCGAATTGGTCGACCACCCACCGTATTCGCCAGATTTAGCCCCCAGTGACTTTTTCCTTTTCCCAAACTTAAAAAAATGGCTAAGTGGACAACGTTTTTTTTCAAATGAAGAAGTCATCGATCGGACAAATGCTTATTTTGAGGACCTTCCGAAAACTTATTTTTCTGACGGTTTAAAAAAAATTGAGAAACGTCTAACCAAGTGTATTGAGCTCCAAGGAGATTATGTTGAGAAATAAAAAAAAAATACAAAAATAAAAACTGTTTTAATGCTTTTTTCTAAGGAATTATTGACCCACCCTCGTATTTTATAAACGCCAACTATGGCTTTATAATTTAGGCATCCATAGTGGAAAACAACAGAAAAGTTTCTGCTATGTGTGGTTAGAAGGCATTGCAGGAAGAGGTTCTCAAGAGGTTGGGTCAAGCATATTAATGCATTCAAGTCACATATCTTCAGCAGTTAAAGATTTAATTTTATGGTCAGACTCATGTGGGGGGCAGAACCAAGATTACTCTCATGCTTAAGGCATTACTTGGATCAAAGCCGTCCCTCAATACAGTAACACTAAAATTGTTGTGTACCTAGTGGACATAGCTATCTGCCCAACGACAAAGATTTTGGTGATATTGAATGCAGTCTCAAACACCAGCAACGAATATACACTCCATTCCAATATATAAACATAATGAAAAATTGCCGCAATTATGTAAAAATCCTTTGATTGTTACGTAAATGAAAAGCGTTGATTTCAAGGGTAGTAAGGATCTTGAAAAACATATTGTGAATAGAAAAGTCGATACCAATGGCCAAAAAATAAATTGGCTCAAAATAAGAGCGATAAAGTTGATAAAGGAAAACCCATATTTAATTAATTATATCAATAGCAATAGTTTTGAAAAGGATTTCGTGGCAGTAAATATACAGCGTAGAGGTGTGTCGACTGACAATAATTTAATAAGTCTATTTACTGCACTATGGCCAGAAGGAAAAGCAATTGCTCTTCCAAAATTAAATGATTTGAAAATCATCATGCATTTAATTCCAAGTGATCCAAAAACACACTATGAAAATCTTACGGGTTCATCAAATATTACCGAGGATGTTTATGGCTACAATTCTCAAATATTAGATTTTGAACCTGAAATTCCAATATAACATTAAGTACTTACATATAAATTTATTTTGACCACAGTGCAGTTACCTATTTTAAGTTCTAATAATTATCGCATGATCATTTTTATTAAACAAATTTCCAATAAATATGTGTAAAATAAATGTACTAATATAGTGTTTTATTTATAAAGAAATATTCAAATAAAGATGATTGTCCCAAGGTTGTATGTGCTAAGATCAGTACAATATTTAGGAAAATACAAACACAAAACAATCTGTTTTTAATTTGCAGAAAACATCCAACTCTCAAAAGACTCAATAACTTTTAAATTAGTATGTTTTTCAAAAATCTAATAATCAATTAATATGCACTACAATACCATATAAGTATTTAAATTACAAATTCAATCTAAAAAAGATAAAAGTCATACTAAATGTTAATTTGTTACTTCAAAATTTCAAATGCGTTTTTCTCAGTTTGTAAAATTGTGGCTTGGACGTTTTCTGCTTAACTACATCCAATTATTAAAAACAAGTGAACATGCTTTATATGTATGCAAAAACGATATCGCATTGGTTATTTCAAATTGAATGTTTAAAGTATCGGCATATAAATTCATCGATATAAAATATGGTTCACTTATAAATACTGTTCATAATTTTATATTGCTTATAAGGAGTTATTTTACCTATTTATTGTCACACGCAAGCACTCAAACTAAATATAATGATAAATTAATTGGTAAACAAATAAAATTATAATAATAATAACCAAATTAAAATGTTAATATTAATTATCTATGATATGATAACAAAGAATTGACATGAAAATGTTTTTATTACCTCTTGATGAAGTAAAATAAATAATGAAGTAAGTAAATAAACAATCACCAACCGAGAGTAAGTTACTATAAAATAAAACTGTCAGGATAAGTTATGATTGGCACAAACATTTTTATTATGTAAAATCTTTAATTTCATTAATTATTATTATTGTTCGAAATTATTTTAATCACAGATACATAATTAGTTAAGATAATCTAAACAAACCTTTATATAAATATTACCCAAAGTTAACACACAAAGATTCACCTGTGGGTTTAGTTTTATTCTACTTATGACACTAATGATGTGAAATATTTTTAACATTAGGTTGATAAAAACAAAAAACTGGTTACTACCTACTCATTGAATTAGTAATTGTCAGAGTCACGTCATGGTCAAGTTGTTTTGATCATTCACAACAAACTTAGTGACCTTCACAAGTTAGACCAATACATATAAATAATATTAAGTATGTATGCAATACACACGGCTCATGCCAATATTGTTGAAAAATTAACCTTGAATGCCATTTTGTAAAGAAAAATACACTTGAAATAATTTTTTAGACAGTAACCTCAAACCCGGCTTTATTACATACAAAATATCAAATCAAAATAATGCGAAACTTTCAAATGTGGCTTATTCCACAATCATTTAGTTTCAAAGACGGATTGTTTCACGTTTGCCAATAGGAGCTCAACTTTTGGGTCATGTGACTAACATTTTAGGGGTATGTCATTGGTTGCATACTTGTATAGGCGGTTAATTCAAATTGTTAAGTTGCAGAAACGGCTCAATCCAACTTTTACTTTCAAACCCGGCTTGATACAAACATTCAGGGGCGGCTCTACCTTAAGGGTTCGTAGGGACCATCCCTACATCGTTATCATGTCAAAAATACACGCCCAATATTTTTATCATTGTCATAATATACCTACTGAATTACATGATTAAATGAACCATTTAATCTATTTTATTTACCTGAACCTGTCACAATTTTATAGAGATATTTATTATTGTTACACAAATAAATAATGTAATGATTGTAAATTATGGATTAACATAATGATGATTACGCGGTATTAAAATAATTAATTTAATCAAATACGCCCTATTTCACGGTGACGCCTATGTGCAAATTAAGAAAGCTATGGCGACTATTTTTTACTGACTGGGGTCACTCTGTCATATACCGTCGCCGCGGTACAAATCTCGTTCTACAAAGGATGTGACTGCATTAGCGTTAGTATATGCATACTGGGGAGCAAATCAAATAACCCCTAGGTGAGTAAAAACGTTCGCTGAATGTTGTTGTTCAAAACTGATAATGATAAGTCAATAATAATTATTGTGATTAATGAAGTTAATATTTTTAAGCACACTTTTTAGATGCGATTAAGTAACGACTCAGATAATGATATTATTTATTCTGAAAAATTACTCGTTTCCTCAGTAATTAAATCATATTATTATAAGTAGATTGGTACATTTAATGTATAATATGAGAAAGTAGGTAGGTGTGTATATTTAATAATTAATGGCTAAAACCCACCACCTAGAAAGCCGTCGAGCCGCAACTGCAAACATTAAATGTAAAAAGATTGTTTATTAATATTGAATTGAATAAGTTTCCCTTTATTTCCTATTTTAAATGTACTACACTACAAATGAACTATGAAATCAAACAAATAAGGCCAACGCCACATTACGCGGATATTCCGTCGCGGAAGATGCGCGAGGAACGCCAATACATTTTATTACATATAATTTGCTATCATTGGCCACATTACGCGGAAGATCGGTTGTCGTTAGCGGGCCGCTTAACTTCGGCGTCTGCTCCGCCCTCCGCACACCGATCTTCCGTCAGTATCAGATCGGCAACGTCGCATAGTACGTTACCTAATGCAACGCGACACATTCGGCGGAAAGTCAAGTAAATAAGCGTTGGCAGTCGACTGATAATCTGCCACGGAATATTGAATGTGGCTGCAATGCTTAGTAACGGATTTACCGCAACGTAATTTCAGCGACGGAACGCAACGACCATGTCCGATCCTAATAGGACCATATGGGCCTCCACGAAGTGGAGGTTTGTATTGACAGATTTTGTTTTTACGAGAAATGGATGTTAGCCACTTGCTCAATCTATTAGGTCCATACATTGACTCCTACGCAAATTGAAAAACAATATGTGTAGGTACTTGTCAGACCCAGGATTCGAACCTGAGACCCACGACACAATAGGCCAACACTTAAGCCGCGCGGCCATCGTGGGTGTTGTGTGAAGTCTTTTATTAGTCTGTAAAACAGTTTATTGAATTTTGCTGCAAATTATGTTTTTGAGAATGAGCCATGTTTGCAAATAGTAGCCTCATAATAATTATGCAATGCAATGAAGATTTTAAAAACCGTATTTCACAGTATTACATAAAAAAAACTACAATACACAACCTTATTTTGGGAGAATCCTTGAATCATGTCAAAGAATTTTGAAGAAATTATTATCTAACACATTAAGATCCAGTGTTCAGTAATTATGAATGAAACGTCTCAAGCGTCTCAACATCCAACATCCAACATCCAACATCCAACATCAAACATCCAACATCCAACATCCAACATCCAACATACAACATCCAACATCCAGCATTAAACATACAACATCCAATATCTAATATCCAACATCATACATCCAACATTCAACATCCAACATCCAACATCGTACTGCCGTACTAAGCACAGAGGCCGTATCTGCATTTTAGGCAACATCCAACATACACAATACAACATCCAATATCTTACATCAAACATCATACATCCAACATCCAATAGACAATATATAACATATAATATACATCATACAACATACAACATCCAAAATACAACAAACAACATACAAAATCCAACATCTAACATCCAACATCCAACATCCAACATACAACATCCAACATACAACATACAACATAAATCATACAACATACAACATACAAAATCCTATATCTAACATCCAACATCCAACATACAACATCCAACATACAACATACAACATAAATCATACAACATACAACATCCAAAATACAACATACAACATACAAAATCCAATATCTAACATCCAACATCCAACATACAACATCCAACATCCAACATACAACATACAACATAAATCATACAACATAAATCATACAACATACAACATACAACATACAACATACAACATCCAACATCTAACATCCAACATCCAACATACAACATCCAATATCCAAAATACATCATTTAACATGCAACATCCAACATATAACGTACAACATACAATATACAACATCCAACATACACAATCCAATATCCATCATCCAACATGCATCATACAACATATAACATACATCATACAAAATACAAAATACAACATCCAACATCTTACATACAACATCCAACATCCAACATCTAACATCCAACATCCAACATCCAACATACAACATAGAACATCCAATATCCAACATCCAACATACAAAATCTAATATCCAACATACATCATACAACATCCAACATACAACGTACAAGTACACAAACAACATTAATCATACAAAATACAACATCCAACATCTAACATCCAACATACAACATCCAATATCCAAAATACATCATTTAACATGCAACATCCAACATATAACGTACAACATACAATATACAACATCCAACATACACAATCCAATATCCAACATCCAACATGCATCATACAACATATAACATACATCATACAAAATACAAAATACAACATCCAACAGCCAACATCCTACATACAACATCCAACATCTAACATCCAACATACAACATCCAACATCCAACATACAACATAGAACATTCAATATCCAACATACAACATACATCATACAACATAGAACATAAAACATACAACATACAACATCCAACATCAAACATACAACGTCCATCATACAACATACAATATACATCAAACAACATTTACATCATACAACATACAACATACAGCATACAACATACAACATACAACATACAACATACAACATACAACATACAACATACAACATACAACATACAACATACAACATACAACATACAACATACAACATACAACATACAACATACAACATACAACATACAACATGCAACATACAACATACAACATCCAACATACAACATAGAACATACAAACTACAACATCCAACATACAACACACAGCGATATGCAAATTATTGTAATCTTAGTTCAATGAAAACAAATAAATATGACTGAGAAATTTTAGTGTGTATTATTCATGTTGAATCTTAACAGCCTACCTTTCTTCACCCTTCGCCACTGGTCTCATTTTATTGTTAAAAATAAAATTTCTTTGCATAATTTTATTATGAAAACTGTATAACGTTTTTAATCAGAATCTTAGTTTTTTGTTAGGTGTGAACCACTCATTTTTTAATCAGAATGTTTATCTTTAGTGTAAGTTATCATAATAATAATAATAAAAATTTTGTGTCGCAGCAAGATAAGATCTGATATTATGTGATATTTGTTTTATTTAATTTCACCAGGCATTGAACTCGACCAAGAATTATTTTAAATTTCTTAAATTTAACAGATCTTAAATAAATATTATCCATTTTACATTTTACACAAGTTTGTTTATGAGTATAGTGCAGGCGGTTTATGATAATTATTGTTCATAGAATCCCTATTCTGTAGCTAGGAATGAGGCAGAAGATTCCAAATCACCATGTCTTGGAAACAAATACTTACTGATACCTTACGACTTAATGTAACTTTTAAATGGACGACAGAGACTAGAGGGTTGGGATTTCATTACAAGGGATGAGTGGTAATAATTGATAATATATATCATTTTTCACAGTCAGAACACCGACATTTTTGGGCATGGATATGGCTTTCACGGCTAAAAATCTAACTTTCACATTACACGGCAACGGTTAAAAACCGGGACATTGCACGGCGACTGGACATGACTCAGCGTGTAGGTGACCTAATCACGCTTTCATAATATTCTTATTAGAAGGTTTTAACTAAACATGCTTCAATATTGGGACCATACCTAAAATAAAACTTGATATAAACAAAAAGGATTTCAAGTTATACACATTTATATTTTTATAAAAATCGATGTTTTTTTCAAATAAATATAAAAAATATTAAAACGCTGAATTAGTCAAAAATCTGCACGACGAAAAATTGAAAACTTAATAAACTAAATTTTAATAATAAATATGACCATAAAATATAATATAACAAATTTTTTTACAATTGTAAGTTTACCTTTAAATTAAAAAAAAAAAAAAATCTTTTTAATGTTTTCAGATACATATTTATTAATTAATATAGTTGAAATTGTAAATTATCAAAAAAAATCTCAAATTGCAAGCTTCGTATTTTTCCGCTAGGTTCTCTGCTGGCATGCCTTTCTCCCTTAATAATAGTTCATTATATAAAAAACTTTCTTTAAGCTTGTAACATTATTGTAAAGTGTAGACATCCTATTACGTACACACATTATTTTAGAGAAATAGATGCTAGCTACTTGCTCAACCTTTAGGTCCATACTGAAAATATATTACAGGATTGTAACCTGGGACCTACGACACTATAAGGTATAAGCCGACGCGTTAACCACTTGGTCATCGTGGGCATACTACAGAACAGCGGTTCTCAAACTGAGGTACGCGGTCCCCTAGGGGAAAAACGAACGCATATTTATATCTTTATAATTATAGCATGTAACGTTTTATCAATAACCCATTTGTACTCTCCATTAGTGATCTGCCTTCGGAGGTCAATTTAATTCAGGAACAGTTCATTGATTTGATAAATCATTGGGGTGCAAAACATGTTTTCCGTGAAACGTGTTATAGTGATTGGATTGAAATGGCACAATCATATCCTGATGTTGCAAAGATGGCTTTAAGAGTGCTGATTTCACAATCACCTATGAGTGTGAGACGGCCTTTTCTACACTACTTCTATCAAGACAAAATCTCGAAATAGATTATACGCGACAAATTACATGAGAGTTGCACTGGCCAAAACAAAGCCAAATATAGAAGGACTGGTTCAGGCAAAGCAGATGCATCCATCCCATTAAAATTGTTATTTAAATTTAATGACTACATAACATGTAATATTTTCTGATTACATAATTGGTTGTAAAAAAATGTTTTATTCACAACAGCCTATAAGCAGTGCCGCACGGTAGGTATTTGGCACCCTTGTGCAAAGTATTTGGCGCCCCCAATTTCTTTAAAATAATATAGATTTTCTTTTTTTATTAAAGGGGTCCGCGAGCCATTGAACAATTTTTAATGGGACCGCCATGCAGGAAATTTTAAGAAGTTTGAGAACAGCTGCTACAGAAGGATAATTAAGTATTGACTACTACTTTATATAGCCATAAATAATGTTTTTAATATTACAGATTGGAGCGTCTCCTTTAGAATTCTTAATAATTAAGTTTAAATTTAATTTACTAAGTTATTGGTGGATTTTTTTTATCCATACTTAAATCCATAAAGTACACAGTAAACAGTACAAGTAAACAGCCATAAAGTAGACAAAGAAAAGAAATTTAATTTTTCACAGGGTGTTTCTAGATAGAGTTTAAGTTATTTGTATTTAACTACAGGTATGTTCAAATGATGTGCAACTTTTATAGTATATAACAAAATAAATAATAAATGTTTGAAATAAAAGAAATTGTAATAATTGTGTTAAAAATATATTTTTATTGTATTATCATCACAGAACAGTTTAATAAATTAAAAATTCAGATAGGCTAGACTCCAAATACACTACATTTTGAAGCATGGTTTTGAACGTGTGAGTGTCCTAGGAAAATGAAACACACATTATAGATGTGCAATAGCGTATGTTGCATACTACAAATACACCAATATTCAATGAGCGTCAGTGCGTAAACTGTGAGCAGGTGTTTAAGTTTATCCCAAATTCTTCCACACTCGAGATCGGTTGCCTATTACTCCACACCCATTAGGTATTTCACTTCCCATCAATTCTGTGTTCCCTGATTATCATCTATTTATTATGTACATATTAAGTCCTAAGTACCTAATTAATATTATTATTTATCACTATAAATTTTTTAATTAAAAATTCTTATGATATCATGTGTTTGTTGATTTTTTCAATAATAAATAAAACCCTACTCTAAACATTCCTATTTAATGTTTGATGACTTTGTTTATGGCTTAAACCTTTTACGTAGGTACATGCCTATACATTTTAAATATTTTAAATTTTAATTATGTAAAGTTGTTTAAATAGAAATTATATTATTATACAAAAATAATGTAAACAAACAGGAAGAAAGACAAACGGTTTTTGCTCTTCTATCAAAGATGGATTTTGATCAAAGATATTGTAAAGCATGAGGTGAGTCAGGGCCTAAGAGATGGAACCAAAACATATTATGAAAGTAAAGCAAAAAAGGACCAATGTCCACAAATTTTTATACAATTTCTGAAAAGAGAAGATAGAAACACATAGAAACACGGTGTCCTCAAGTCCGAGACAAGTCTGTGGTTGCCGGGAAAAACATTGAATATAACACAATAAAAAAACAACATCAATTTACTTCTAAGCAAGGGTATTTTGAAAACAGTGATTTATTTCAAAACCGATTATCTCAGCTGCAACCAAAGTGACTTAAGCACTTTTTACCCTGAAACCACAGAAGTCAGGAACGAAAGAATACACAAATTGTTTAGGTGAATGGAATATTTAATTAGCTACCATGATGATATTAAAATAAACGTTTGGTTTTAATCAGGTAGCATCAACTAATACATAAGCGGCTAGAATCTACCTAGTGTGGGTAATGTAGATACCAGAAAAAATTACGGGAGACAGCAGTGTAAGTGATGAGGCGCAGTAAGGTGAGGTTGAGACAGCTCGTCAGCTGAATGCAGAACTATTCTAACTCACATTTGAAATATTTTGAAGGACAGATTTTTGAAACAGTCTACTTCAGTTATTTATTATTTATATAGACAAGTGTATGCACATTTTTTTTCATCAATAATCCCACTAAAATATGATTTGTAAATTTATCCATAAAAATAAAAATAATTTCAGTAAATTGATTCAAAGAACTCTCTCCTAAAAAAATCAAATGTAAGTTAGAATAGTTCTGCATTCAGCTGACGAGCTATTTGTGGCAGTAAAATATTACATTCGGCTGCCGTACACTTAGTTCTATACATGAATCATATTATTATGGATTTTTAAAAAAAATGGAAATATCGTTTTTCTGTATGCACCCACCTTGAAAAATCTCATTATTAGCTCCATACAGTGGCGCACCTAGTATTAATTATTGGGGGGGGCCCAAGCAGGAGAATGTAAATTAGTCCCATAGGCTCTTTTTCTTCTACATATAAATATTTTTAGATATTTTTACAATATACGGCGATATATCTGTACAGTTTCTCCTAGTTTTTATTAAATTGGAGGCATAGTGGCGGTAACCGTTGAGCGAGTCATCAGCGACTGGCGGATTGGAAGTGAACAGCGACCATGCTGGACATGTGTACCTAGTATGCTAAAAGATTACTTAAATAATATCGGCTGTGCTACCCGCTTGGTCTAGAGCAGTGTTTCCCAAAGTGTGGTACGCGTACCCCCTGGGGTACGGGAAGAGTTTGGTGGGGGTATGCGCTGCACCGGGTTATGGCTACGCCTGGTGCAACAAGCATTAATACAATATCCATGCTAGAAGGTTTATCGCATGCGGAAGAATAGCAATTGTTGGAATTATTAGCTTCAGACGGATTCTTGCAAAATAAATATAAGGAGTGTACTTAAACATCATTTAGGTTGCAAATGCAACATGTGTATCCAGTTTTAACAGAGACATTCCTGAAATACATCTTGCCTTTTCCAACTTCATATCTATGTGAAGTTGCTTTTTCAGCATTTGTAGACATTGCGTAAAAAAAAGGAACATCCTTTTGGGTGTGGAACCGCACCTCAGATTAAAATTAATAACCAATGAATGTTATTTTTTATAATATAACTTTTATTTATATATTATTATGAATGAATTTTATTTTTCGTTTATTATTATTTTGTTTATGTACTACAAAAGGAATATATAAATATATTTTGATTGTTATTAAAGTACTTATATGCATTTTTCTTTGACGAGGAGTACTCAGTGTTACGAAAATTATAGAAGGGGTACACAGATGTCGAAAGTTTGGGGAACATTGGTCTAGAGAGCTACAATATTTATGCCGAATTCCACCGAAAAAAAATGTTATTTTGATTTACACCGCCACCGTAGTGGGTGTAGTCGTTCTTTTCGCCGAATGTTTATCGTAGATTTTTGGTTTTTCAATATTGAGGTTCCAACATATTAATCGAAAATGGACAAAAAAGTATTATTGCATTTAAATTATACACAACCTACTCAATACAGCACAGCCTAATATCTCGTGTATCGGTCTTTTGTCTATTGCACTCGGTGTACTTACACCATGGCCCCCACATCCTGAAACGGGCCCTAAGGCTAGGGCAGTGGTCGGCAAACTGCGGCTTTTTGGCCCCTTGAGTGCGGCTCTGCCACAGATGCTCTCTGCCATATTTGACATGGCTACAAAGAAGAAGCAAAGAAAATGGAAGAGGATAACCGTAAATGTAATGTTGAATAGACCGAGACTTCGCGTTTATTCAAAACTTAAATGGCTTACCGACCTGTATTTATGTGTCGGGAAAAATTGGCGCATTGAAATTTAGAAAGATACAACTAAAAACTCGTAATTTTGCGCTAAATATTCTGTCGATGATGCAAGGAAGAAAGCAGCTGAGGAGAAGAGTCAATAAAAATAAAGTTCTGTATTTACTTATTATTTTCCCATTAGTTCTGTACTTAATAAAATCTGTCAACAATGTTAATATTGCAAGTTTTGTGGTTAGTAAAAAGATTTCCAAGAGAGGAAATCAAGAGTAAATTAAGAAATCGATTTATTGATGAGAACCTGTAATCGTGCTTAAAATTAAATCAACAACATACGAACCTGACTTGCCCAAACTTTACAAGGAGATGCAAGGCCATTATTCACATTGAGTTTGTCAGTCATTGTCATGATTCAATTTTATGGATACCTGACTTACAATTTAATTTTTATTAATAAATATGATCATTATTACGTATGATATTCAGTTTTATTCAGTGTACATACCTATAATTTAATCAGGACTTAAAACTTTAACTAAAGTTTATTAAGTAAATTAGCAGTGTACCTACTTACTACCTACGCATATAATTTCAGTTTAAGAAATTTGGCTCTCAAAAGAAATCTCAATCGTTGTACTGTTGATATTTGGCTCTATTGACTAATGAGTTTGCCGACCACTGGGCTAGGGTATTTGACGGGCCCCCTATTCACCGCTTAGATTAAAGACAGTGTGAAACACTACATTAACGTTTTTTAAATTGTGTTTTACTTCAAATTGAGGGTACTTATACAGTGAATTATTGGCGATTTTCAATACATCTACTTTAATAATGGAGCTGTCGAGTATCGACACATAATAATCTGAAAATATATTGGACAATTATATAATTTAAAATGTTCATAGTCATGAAGTGTAATAGCGCCGCAGGCGACTTTTTTTACTATTAAAGATAATTTATGATGTGTGTTTATCTCACTTATCTGGTCAACCCGACACGCCAGGCCCCCCACAGCCCGGGCCCCCAGGTTAGACCCTGTCAACCCTCCCCAGCCATGAACTATACCACTCCGGAATTCGGGTGGACACCGAGAATTTCATTAGGGAACGGGTTTCTAAAAAAACCTGACATTAGTGTTTCGAAATTTTTGTGTTAGAAATTAAAATCTAAGAAATTTTACTAAAAAGGGTGCTGGAGAATTACAAATCATTTTTTGCCGTGTTGTTTGTCTGAGCCCAAGGTATAGTTTATTGGCTTTCGATTTCAATGTGTAAAATCATTCTGATGATTTTCATATTTTGGGGGGGGCCAAGGCCCCCTGCCCCCCCCCCCTGGGTGCGCTACTGGCTCCATATAATGCTACTTATGAAAAACTGAAAATTTATTCAGCGATTATGATAGGGAATCCACAGAAGGTTCCATTCCATAATTTAACATATTTCATTTTAACGATTATCACTTTTAACACACAAAACATTAATTCATTCATATATTATCATCTCAGAAAATGATCTCAATAAAAGATGTTATGGTTCTTAAATTAATGTTCAAATAATCAACGCATCAGCCGATTTATCTGTTGGCTTCTCAGTAATCTTGGCAGCCGGCTCTAGTCCCGCGAGTTGTCTCATGATTTCCTCTTGTGACAGTCCTTTGGTCTCGGGAAGTATCAGCCAGGAAATGACGGCAGTCATGAGAGCGACACAAGAGAATGCGTAGAAAACAATATGGATTCCGACTGCGCTGACTGCCAGAGGGAAAATTTGTAGAAGAAGATAACCTGTCAACCATACTGCTCCCATTACAATGCTAGTTGCTAAATCACGGACCTGAAATATAAACAGAATTTATTAGTGATTGAATAGTGTTTATTTAAGACTAGTAAAGAATAGGTTTTTAACTATTTAATTTATTCCATTTGACATTATAATCCGTACACTTCTGTAAATAATTAATAGAGCAGTGTTTACATTAAAAGAAAAAGAATATTAATCTATGGTATTATTTAAAAATACTATATAATACGAGAATGTTCTCATTATACGAAAGCATTTTTATTAACTTTTAAAACCTCCTAGGTATTAAGACAATATTCTATGAGGTCACTTTATATGCCTGTCAATGATGTAATAAACTGGGATTACTATAATCTGGACAACCTAGTTGAACTACAAACCAATTGGTAAGTCGCAATGGTAATGTAGCAATTATACCACTCAGCATTAAATGAGTGACACATTTTAATGTGTGTTTTGTTGTCAAAACAAAACCATAGAGCGATAATGATAGTCACCATTTCCTCAATCATAACTAGGTCAGTAGGGTCTGTTATGACTTGTTAATTGTGATAATATATCTTGTAATATATGGACTGCATTTGTACAAATTGGAAGAATAATCCATGAATCCTCACTCATTCATCGAGTCTGTCACCCGACGCACTACTACCGTCACGAGTCCTTTACTCGACGTAATCAACCGACGTTCCACTCAAATCAAGTCTCTCAGTTCATTAATATAATCAATCTCACGCTGTCATCTGTACATTTGTGTTTATTGTATTCTTATACCGACAAATAAACTCTCCTCTCAAAACATCCAAGCAACGACTGATATCTTCACACACCTCATCATCCCCAAAGTAGCAATGACCAGGGCACCAAAGATTTTGACTAGGTGGGTATCTCAACAGGAGTAACCTAGAGACAAGGTTAGATTGACTATGTGGAAGGGAACTTGACCAAGATGACAAGTCTTAGAAATTGTTGGCAAGTAACAATATTCATTAGAGGAAGCCAAATCCCGCCCTGTGACATAGTTGTGAAAGCATATATTTGATTATCAATAAAATGTGAAATAACCTCGTTAGGAAAGACTTCCGAGACAAAGACAAAGTGCATGATTCCACAGCCAACGTTAAACGCGTAGACACTGGAAGTTAGGCTGAGAATAGACAGCCAGCCAGGTGCAGTCCCTACTTGAAAGCACCACCCCAAAGTCGCTTCACCCAAGAATACCACAATGGATGAAATAATTTGGAGAGGCTGTAAACAATAGAAAAATCACAGTTAAAATAATATAATACACCTAGTATTCGTGCTAAATTAACTAATGCATATATTATATTTTTAATATTCACACTGAATCCTCACCCTTCGTCCTGCCCGATCTATAAGTAATGATCCACTACTGGATCCCAAGACAAGTATTCCAGCATAGATAAGAGAACATGCATCAGAAGATAGACCAGTACCGGCTTGCGTGAAGATGGGTGTGGCGTAAGACGCTACTGCAAATAATCCCATCAGAGCTTGTGCCAGCACCATGAACAGGCACAGAAAGAGTCCTTTACGGGACGATCGTGAAGTCACTGAAACAGTTACAATAAAATTGATGTAAGTGTTTGATAATACAAACAATTCAATTTAAATCATTGATGTAACAACTCATTTTGAGTTCTGAAGCGAATATGAAATTTATAAACTTATCTCCATAAGCAATGTTCATTAAATTATCGTAATATTTTTTTATGATAAATACTATCGCAAATTTGTTGGAGAATTATTCTCAAAAATGAAATGTCATGTTCCTAATCATTAAATTTCTTGTCAAATATTATATTATTTCCCACTCATGCATCATATAAGCACATTTGGACTGCTCACACCGGATTTGGTACAGACATACATTGTATTTGCATGAAACCCTAAAGCCAGGAAGATCATTCAGTCGATTTGTAATTAGTAGAGAGTTCCTTATGACAGATGCTTGCAGCTTCTCTCATATTTTAATGCTAATAAGTGTTGTTGAAAAATACCCAGCAGTTTCCATGATGAAGGTCTCTCGGGTGCAGAAACGCCTTCCGCATGCCTCGATAACATCTTTTGCCGACTCTCTGGCTTCTTCAGCTGTAACCACTCCAGTTCGCATGCCAAAGCTTCTTTTGTTGGCACGTAATCTATACATATCAAATTAAAATTAGTAAATATATTGTTATCACAGGTAAAAAACAGCATTTAACAATGGATAATAAATGCAATGCGATTTTCCAATATCTTCTTCTTCTAATGAATAATAAGGAAATAGTACCTGGGTCAAGAGGTTCAGCACCTCTGAGTTCTCTGGATATTCTGACAAGCTCTGTTCGGACACCTCCTCCGTTCAAAGGAAGTTTTCTGTACCATGCAATTGCTCGAGCAGCTTCCTATATGAATAATTTATATAAAAATACATGAAATTTAACTTCATTTAAATTTCTTTTAAAATTAATTACTTTATAAATGAGGGCTCCGGTTTCGTAACTCACAAACTCCACAAATACCGAAAATGAGATATGAATGCATCAATGCTCTTTATATTCACACCGTCCATTGAAAGTATGACGTAACATTCTAAACACACAAACTCCTATTTAAAACGAATGTGAAAATATGATTTATTTTCAAAATTTTTTAAATAAAAGTAAATAAAAAGATTTTATCTCCAAATACTTGTTATTTTCTAAACTAACAACCTCCATTCCAACCTTAGATAATGCATTGAATACAACAATAATCACACTATTCATTTTAAATTGTACGGAGAAAACTGGTTTTGTCAATTTGCCAAAAACAAGTCCTCAAATGAATTGATAATGGAAATTAGTATCACGTTAGAATATGGCAGAATATATGGGCCTCTACAGAATAGTGGTTATATTACCAAACTTTCTTTACAAAGACGTTGTAAACCATATGACCCACAGCTTCAGAGGTGGATACTCTGCTACTCCTATTACGCAAGTGTAATTAGAACTGAATTGTAAATACAAAATTTGTAATTGTAAATACATAATATTTAAGTTGTAAATTTGTAAAATTTTTTAATAAATTTGTAAAATTGTAAATACATATTTAATATGACATTGAAAAAATATGAAACAGCAACAAATTAGACATAGAATTTTCAACTCATTTATAAATTCATTTTATTAACGTTTTTATCAAACCTCTTCCATTCCCATTTTAAGTCGAAACACGGGCGTCTCCGGAACGAACCAGAAAGCCAACAGAAAGATCAGCGGTACTGTCATGAGCGCCGCAGTGAACTCCCTGTAGGGCAGAATGGCACCCAACAAGTATGCTGTCAACACTCCTAAGGCGTACAACACGGGCAAAAGGGCAGCTAGTAATCCGCGGATTCTCGCCTCGCAGCACTCGCCAACAAGCAGCGCTGGAAGAGACATGCAACCCCCGCCGCCGATGCCGCATAAGAAGCGTCCCACCAACATCAGATATATTGAACTCGTGCATAGTTTCAGTAGATATCCAGCCTGCAAATTTTATAATGCTTTTTACAAATAATATGACAAACATATCGTCTTGGCGTGAAGTTCAGTTGTTTTGACAGAAAATAGATCAAAGTCGTAGCGGAACGGTGACAACACAGAAAATGTTGCAACAGGCTTGTAGTAGGAAAATCAGGAATAGAAACTGTAAAAATAATCAAATTCACCCTGAAATATTAGAAGAAATTGCATCTGCGCATATTTAAGGTTAAATTGTTCCACTATAAAAATAATTAGTGCTCCGGAACTTTTTATTCACCACTGGTGGAGACATTAAACTGGATCATAATAATGACCATGGCGTATCGCAAAATGGCCTTGAAAAATATATCTCAGAATGTGAAGCTTGCTACAAATGAATCTACAGTACAAAATAACACAGCTAATTTAATCATTATTGGATGTAATTACTCAAGCTCACTTTCATTTATCGTTTTACTAACTGAGAACAGTACGGAAGTGAGATATTGCATTTTATCAGGACCAAATACTGGTCGTTGAAAATGTGTACATGTGTTTCTGTATGGATTCTAACCAAAACTCAAATGTCTCCAACGTCTTTGATGGTGAACACTGATTGCACCATAGGTAGGTAGGTACTCACCGCGAGTGGCACCCCGACACAATAAGCTGCCGCCTTTCTTCCACGGCTGCTGGCTACTACTGTGAAGATGGGCAAGCCTGCCAATCCTCCAAGGCACAAAAGCCCGCCTGCTAAAGCCGTGTCAGACGGTGTCATGATGCTGTCCAGCGGAGTTTTGTCTGAAGTAAGATCATCTAGCTGAGGTGACAGCCAACCGATCGCACCGCCAAATGCAAATGAGCCCATGTTAGCTGGAAATAAACCAACGTTATCATTGACAGTAACCTGTAACGGCTTTGCTCACTGAAATGAGAACCTCATCAATGAGACTCAACTTGAACTGGTAAAGAACTTTATCTACC
The DNA here is from genome assembly GCA_022495005.1 of Rhyacophila brunnea. Lineage (NCBI taxonomy): Eukaryota > Metazoa > Arthropoda > Insecta > Trichoptera > Rhyacophilidae > Rhyacophila > Rhyacophila brunnea. The sequence continues at coordinate 741,089 of JAGYXB010000507.1, read as the reverse complement.
TTGAATAACAAGTTTATATAGATGGATGTATTTTCAACGGTGACTTCGCATTATGCCTAAAAACCAAAATATTTAACAGGGTGTACTCATCGTAATCATATTATGTGCATAATATGTTATGACGTCAACTCTTAGTAAAAGATAAAATTCAGAAGTTTTGAGTAACATACCGTGGTATGTATAGGTGCAAGTGGTGTAAATGTGTAAGAAAAAGTGAAATAATTGGATAAAGGGACAGAGAATGATAGATATTATAATGGAAATGGCTAGGACACATAGCTCAAAATATAGACAATCTAAAACAAAAACAAAATAAAGTTAAAATATTATTAAAACAAAAAAAAATCTATTTTAGCAGGATTAAAACTTGGTACTGCAGAAAGTCTTCATATAATGACAAAAGAAGCAATCACAGCACGCTTGTTATATCGTCGGTGTTTTGTAAAAAGGGAATTAACCAAAATGCTATTTTACAGGAGGAGGATTTATTTGGTTATGACCTGTGGATGATTATAAATATCTAACAAGTTTATAATAAAGCTTAGAAAGAATACTGTCATTATAATAGGCATTATTATATAATATTTTAAAAGGTCTAATATGTCACATTCGCTTTTTATTCGTAATTTTAATTAATTTAATTTTAGTCGATTATCATTTTTAAGTACTTTCCTGTGGAGATACAAATTCGCCGTTTTTACACAACAAAGCTAGTAGGGTACACATTGTATTTTCATTAAAATCTCGATTTCGCCAAAATGGTTGATTCGCCCTTTTTACAAAACACCGACGATATTATGTTTGATGTGTTACTATATTATTTATTCTGTAATAACTAAAAAAGATGTTAGATTATTTCAGTTAACTCACCAATAATGCAGGCAATAATTTGGTTCTGAAGGCTGGAGGTGACGACCCTTTCTCCACCGACATCTGGACTGCTCATCTTCACTGATTTATCGACCTTAATCCCCAATGTGCACACTGCCTATTGGTTGTATGCCTACTAAAAATGTGTTGAATTAGATATTTTACTGTTTTATCCTCAATGTGAAAAAAATATTTAAAAATTAGCATATAAACAAAATTATAGGTACATGTCCATTCCATAATGAAACATATTTTCACTGTGGATAGAATTCTGGACTTCTGGTCATTGTTTATTGTGTCCAAAACATTCTTCTCCCACAATAGTTCTTCCCACACAATTCTTCAACCACAATTTTCCCAGCCACAATTATTCACGGTGGAGATGTGGGCTTACTTAAACTAGAGCTGGAAATGAAACCTGAACCGAACCCGTTACATACTTTAAAACTCGAACCGGGACCAAATTCTAGAAAATCCCGTACCCGAACCGTTTATACGCCAGGATTTCAAAGGTTTCATTGTTTCTTCATTTTTAATTTATAAATATTTTGATTCAATTATTTTTTGTTATCCTTTACTCATGCTGAAGTCAGTTAATCCAAAATAAATTTAATTATGCATTTACTTAAACATACTAGCATAATGGTTAACAAAAGTCTTTTACTAATGCAGTCAAATACATAGAAATTTATTGTAGTATCCATAATATGGTCCAGATGGCAACAATACCTTGTAAAAATAATAATAAGGATACTTGAGATTGTATAGATTTTAGATTTAAAACCTGGAACAGCTCTGGCTTAAACATCAAACAATATTGTATTATTATGAAACATTTATGAATCATGGAGAATATGGTAGATAGAGTGGGTATATAAATTATGTACCTCAAGAAAATGAAGACACTGTTTTGAAGTTGGGTAGATATTATTATTAGAGCTACCAATGCTTATTTAGTAAAATTTTGACGATTTACTAGTAATTTAAGTTCATACTGAGTGTTGTAAACGACATTGAGCAGCCAGAGTGACACAGTGAGTTCTGTCATACTTAAGAATCACTCTGCTTACAGTACTTTCATATAAATTGTTCCTTCAGTCATTACCTACTCCTGCGTTTCCCAATTAAACTTAACCACGGAACCCTTTTATATTCCGTACAATAGAATCCTTTAATAAATGAGTCTAGGCAAAAAATATTGTTTCAAGGTAAAATACCATAGAAGATAAAATGAAGCTTATCCAGGGGGGAGGGGGAACCATGCGTTTTGTTCTCTTTCTTGTCATTGTTACACAGTGAGTGATTGAAATACACAGATTGATAGAAATATAGAACAGGCTAAGTCTGTATAAAGAGCATGTAATCACGTTGTTACTACTATATTTATAAAGGTGGCCATCGTAGTTCAGTGCATAAGGTGCTTGCCTCTCTGGGGGCTCCGGATTCGATTACAGTGAAGTCACAATATATTTATGTGATTTTTTAAAGTCTGGGTGTTTACGATGTTTCACTTCTATTACTAACTACACTACTGTCCTGAGCCTCATGGCAAGCTGTAGTGTTAAAAAAAAGAATACCTTTATTATCAGGATGCAGTACAGGGCAGATGTGTTCAAATAAAAAATCTACTGATGACTGAGCACAGATTCCCGGAGAACGCAGAATGAAACCAATTGCTGCCATTATTTCTTAATATTTTGGTAAGTATGTTTAATTGTATACAGACGATATAACATACAGATTCTGGATTACGATCATAAAGTCAATTAAGTAAAAACCTACAATACTTTTAACTTGAGTAATTTTTTCAATTTTTTATGTTGAAGCCTTAAATTTACCTCGGAACTATATTTGGGAAACGCTGTTCTATGGAGATGCCTCAATTCTTTCACTATAATTTCTTCATGTTAACGATCTTTGCATAACAGGCTATTGAACCTATTCACGTATTCAGTTTTCAAATATTAGTATTACTATTTATTATTAAAAATATTTTTGTTTCATTTACCACAAACGGACTGCTTCTGTAGCACTAAAGTAATGTAGTTAAAATGGAACAATAATAATTTAATTTAAAATTAATAATTAGTTTGGTTAAATAATAACTATATAAAACTGAAGGAAAATATCTAAGTGTTTTGTCCCATACATGAAAAGACAGTTCATTACATATTTGGTATCGTCTCAGATTCAGCAGTTCTCAAAGCAAAACCTATATTCAAATTTAAATCTGTGCAAGAGATATTCTCAAAATGATGTATTTATTATATTAAAATTTATTTACTAGGATTTGTAATCCCACGATCCTGCTCGATTTCTTGATTTCGATGTCCCAGGACTGAGAAGGTTATTCCTGGATTAATTTTTATATAATTTTTAGCAAAAATATATTTTCATGTAAAAAAATTAGACACCCACAATGGCCTCGCGGCTTAAACGTCGGCCTATAGCATCGAGGGTCCCAGGTTCGAATCCTGGGTCTGGCAAGTACACATATCGTTTTTCAATTTGTGTATGAGTGGCTGACATCCTTTTCTCATAAAAACAAAAATATGTTAATACAAACCTACTAATGCTGGCCCATATGATCTTATTAGGATCAGACATGGTCAAAAAAAAAAATTATAAGTAATTTGAAGAAAGCGGTTGGTTTATAAATAAATGAAATATTGAAATTTAATAAAATACCTATCCTAACCTAGAAAATATAATTTAGAATTTTTTTTTACTTACCGGGAGTTAAACCTGCTTCCATCGTATTTCATCCAATGAGCTTTACCAATTAAGCAACCAATACAATACCAATCATGCCAAAAAATATAACAACTATGACGTTTCCAAAAGTTATCTCAAAATCTGTAAATGTAAAACCATCTAATCGTTTGACAAATCGTCGCTGTAGGATTGGTTTCCCGAATAGACCAAATGTTCATTATAATATATCGTTAAAACAAATTTCATAATCCTATATTTAAATACATGGAGATATTTCAATTGTTATTTTTACAGCATATGAATGATGTATTCATTACCATTACAAAGTAATTTAAAGAAAGGGATGGTTCTCGTCCAATTAGATACAAAAAACATTCTGCATTAAGAGGTCGATTTCGACAAAAACGGATATTCGGGAAACCAATCCTATAGCGACGAAATAGCAAATATGTCGTAACCCACAAAAATATAACATGCAAAATGCTCTATATCTCGCTTTGAAGGCATACGACATATTATTGCAATTATGTTTTTGGTATTGGGTATATAGAAATAATATGCCATTTGATATTTGATTTTTTTTAAATTTAATCGAAAACTATTCATCAAAATTTTCTGATATATTACACAGTGCATACTAAAATTCCTCACTCAAATTAACAAAATAACAATTTACCCGAATTGGTGGGTTACGACATATTGCTGTTTGACAAAATGAATGTTATGTAATTTTGAATCAAAGTATTGGCAATAGGTACCTACTTACTTACCTAGATGGCATCAGGATCTCTCAATATTTTAGTTTATACATACTTAGTAAATTATTTTTTATTCAATGAATAATACACCAGATTTAAGAATGTAGCATTCATTATTGTAGGTACTTACATTACCTAATTTGGAACACTCCAGATTCATATCTATTAGAAAAGATATTTCTAACAAATGGGGTTTCAATCTGCATCCATCGTATTACGTATTACACATTTATGCCTTCAAGAGATGTTATAAATTATATCAATCAATATCGCCATTGCGACCATATTTTGTAATTCATCAACACTAAACACTTTAAAAAAAATTTTGGTCCCCCCCCCCCTCAAAATCTCATGAAGCATACTTACTAGATTTTTGATTATTAAGTTGTTTTAAATTAATCTACAGAAAGGTAGTGATTTCTTTTGAACATAGAATCTTAAATAATTAAAAATATTAGGCTGGGGGCAGTGTTGCCAACAAAAACATGCCAGACAGGGTTGAAAACAAGCTATTTGCCAGGAAAATAAAATTGGAAGTAAATTTACTTATTCTACCAAGAACGAAGTCAATACCTTTGCTTTCGCATATAGAAAAAAGTATAAAAATCGAAAAAATGTCGATACGTGTAAAAATCGCACATTGTAAAAGAAATATATTTCAAAATCGACAACAAATATCTATATGTGTCAACGGCATTCAAGTTAAGTTTCATGTTTGAAGTCGAGAACTTCTTTCTTGTAGGACAGACATAGAGAATAATTAAAGAACATTTGGATGAATAATTGTTAAATTATTATTTTATATTCGCGGAAATTCGGAATAATATACAAAAACATTAAATAACGCATGAAATTGTTTCATCGTGTTTTATTTTTCACTAAAATAGGTACGATCTATCTGCATTAAGTATCTGATAGCCAAAAATTTACTAAACTAACTACTACACGAAAATAAATTAACTAAGTATCTAGCGTTTTTTCAACATAATAAATTTAAAGGTGTTGGAGGCATCAAAAAATGCTAGTAAAAATGCCACAAGCCAGATGCGTTTTTTGCAAGCTGCCTATCGAAAAATGCTAGATCTGGCAAGAAAAACACCAAATTGGCAACGCTGGCGTGGGGGGGGGGGGGGTGTTTATATTGTATCTCAAAATTATTTTATACAGCAAAGAGGGCATAAGTAAACAAATTTTGAAAGGTAAAATATTTTAATTATGCCTGTTCGTATTATTTTATTGGTATATAATAAATAAGTATTGCTATTAATTTCATTGGTATTATAAAAGGTTTTTTTTTAAATGTTGTGGAAGCAAGTTGTTAAATAGAAATTAAAATTAATGTGTCAGGAGCAAATCAAGAATGTTTGCTTGCTTCTGTATCTTTAGTTAGACCATATTTCATCTGAGATATCTTATCATTTTTAACTTGTAAAATCATTCTCTAGTTAAATAATATGCGATGCAATAATGCAGTGGTATCCACAGAATCGCGCTTACCTTGTCTTATAAAAAAATAACTTATGTAGGTATGTACAAGAATTTATTAAATACAGTGTTTATATAAACCTTTTTGTATAAGGAATCCGACATTGTAAAATATTATTGAATAAAATAATAACAATTTAGGTACATTGTCATATAGTTATTTAGACACAGGGATTTAGGAAGGATGGGATGGGGATGTAGGATAGGGATAAGCATGAGACTCGGGGAAATAGGAGGCAGGGTCGTGGATGGTTTGACAATTACCTCTATAGACCTCAGTTACCTGTCCGGTTACTTCGCTCATTCGTGTGATGTTCCTAGATTAATAAAAAGGCATAATAAATGGAATAAATATAAATATCTCGGATTGAGCGCCACTCTATGATGATGCATAGAGACAATAGTGATAAGGATAATTAAATGAAAAGCAAGTAGAGAAATTTCAACAAGTGTATAATTAATAAATGAGATAACTTGCGGGCTACAGTGTATAAAGATGTATAATTACTCAAGTGAATCACGAGCACCTAATGCGATATAATATTTAAACAAATTAGAACAAAAACCCAAAAGCTAGTTCGGTAGACCGTAACGTAAAAGAACAATAAATACCAATTACACAAAAGGCTCTTCAGCCTCTTCGCTGCCCTCGATTCCTTCCAGGACGGAATCGAGGAGTGCGTCTTCAAACGTGTGGGGACCGTGGAGTTCCTCCGATCTCCTGGCGTGGGGGGGACGTCCTTCGGATGGCCATCGTCCTCGTCTCCAAAACGTCAGGAAATCGAAAGCCCTGTGCCCCGGGTCCGAGGCTCGGAACTGGCCAAGACGTCTGCTTCCTTCGAACGATCAAGACTGAGAGATCGACTCCTGCCTCACCTTCATGTAAAAAGCCCGCTATCTCGTCTAGCGCCGGAAATCGTATCACGAACTCCGTACAAACTATCCCGTGCGCAGGCGTGATCCGGTCGTACTTTTGCGTAGTGTTGCCCTCGTAAAGACTTCCTTGGCTTAGTGTGTTATGTTATAAAATAACATGACAACATATAAGAATTCGTCTCTTGCCATACGACTGTTACGATAAAGTTAGTACATAATTTGTTGTCATTTACTATCTTTTACCAAATCTGCTTCATTTCTTTACAGTTTTTTTGTCTTATTCTGTTGACGCAGCTGCATGTGTCCGCTTAATTATTGCCATATACACATGAAATTCAATTGAAAAATGAGCTCTACTCACATTTCAATTGGGGTGAGTATTTCCAATTCGAGTTCATGTCTTTGACCTATTCTGCTAACGTGTCCATTTTAATAATATAAGTCCCGGTGTACTTAAATCATTTTTTTATTGAAATAAGTAAGTGTAGAGAAGGTAGACCTGATATTAACAAATATAGATATATCTGGTAAACTGTGAATAGTGTTAAATCTGAGAGTCACCACTATTGTAAACAGTGTTCTGCGCATGATAATCATGTCATACCTCTCGCACTCGAATTCAAGTCATAATGCTATCCTGAACGTAGCACTGACGTTTGCAACGCTGGCTGCTAATTCACACAGCTGCACCGCAGTTTAATTTGTCTACTCGAAGTGAATGTATAATGTAATGTAATAACTAAAAATGAAATGGCAGATAAAGCTATATTCTTAGAAAATGAGGATGGAAGAGAAGATAGTGAGTATGAAGAAACAACACGTTCAAAAACAAAGTTATCAGTGATAATATCACATCTCGGCGATCTAATAACATTTATTGACTATTCCTCAGATAATGAAATTCAAAATACACACATTTTCGTATAAAAAAAACAGCAGACTTCAAAATGGAACCAAAACTTGATTCTTTTTTCGAAGTAGTATTTCTGAAAGCGTGCCTGTCGACATAACATTAACGTCACTCCACAACAGGTGTGTCTGGATATATCATCCGAAGATGAATAAACAGGATTTCGTTTGTGTTTTTATATAACAGACTTTTGGCTTTAATGGACACCCCCTCACCCGCATTAGTCTGTTATATCGAGGTTCTACTATATTATGTATTTTTCATTTGAATATTTTAGATAGAAAATGTAAATTATCAGTAAGTTGTATTGAACTGCTAACTTTGTGTTCGGTCCCTAGCAGATTCAGGTTTCAAATTATATTTTCTCCATCACTGAGAGAGATTACAGCAAAAACTTCATTAGCGAAATATGTCTAAAAATATATATCAACGTTATCTGAGATGGTTGAATAAATAAAACCAGTAATAGGTAGGAAGGTTAACAGTACTAATAAGTCGTAACATCATGTAATAGAAAGGTAAATAAATTTATTTACAAAAACAGTAAAAGAATTCTGATAGGTAGGTACTATAAGTATTATGTATCTAATTCCAATATCTGCTATCTCCATGAATACAAAAATCTTAAGTTTTGGTTATGTTTCTATGGATAAGCCGTCAGAATACCCATAATAATATGAAAGATAAAATTGGATTGTCAGCACTGACAGATTATTAAAATGGTTTTTAAGTACTTGGTTATGATTCATTTCCAATAATGCATATTTAACGTTAGCCCAGTTAATTAAATTAAATACTGAAAATGATGTTGGTGGCACATGAGAACCACTGCTCTAGAAGCATTTTAAGCTTTCAGATTATCAAGAAACACAAAAATCGGCCTATATAAAACACTGTTGAAATTAGTATTTATAGTGCTACGGTGGACATTAACTGACAGCGATTCCCAGAAGCTACAGATGTTTAAGTGCAGAGCTTTGCCAAAAATAGCATCAGATATAGATCTAGCTGTGATTGGAATATACCAAAATTATATGTCCGGTAAATTGTACATAATCATATTTTGTTGGCCATAAACTTTTGTACACATTGCAGATGACAGAAAAGCTTCAAAACCGTATTACAATACGTTCTTCGAGTAGCATTTCACCAAGCAGTCAGCACGTTTGTGTGTAAACAGTTATTGTCACAATAGTTTAATTAACACTATATTGTTGGCAGTAAATCCATGGACATGTACAGGCACTATTATATTAATAAGAACAATTTATTTTACTATCAGCATTGTCGTAATCATAGTATTATTTTTGATTCTTCTTAGATTCATTCTTATGAAACATTTGACATTTCGATCATCCTCTCATTTTCAGCAAGGATTTTTGACGGTTTCAAACCAACCATTCTCCGCAGGATCTCCTCTTGCGTGTAACCCTTTGTCTCGGGCAGCATGAACCATGAAATAACAGCAGTCAGCATGGACACAAAGGAAAAGAAATAAAACACATTGTGGAGCTCAAACGCTTCAACTGCCAGCGGGAAAATTTGCAGGAGAAGGTAGGTTGATAGCCACATGCTACCCATCACCACACTAGTCGCAGTGTCACGGACCTACAAACAAACAAACAAGAAGTTTATGGAAACCTTTTTTTGCACAAAAAAATCTTTTTATATAATAATATCAAAGTGAATCAGAAGTTGTTACTTCATTTGCAGGATGAAGAATTTTAAAATTACCATCTTTAAGAAAGTGAAGTGGCAGTTTGGTGGTTTACATATTCTGATTTTTTAAAACTTTTTAGGAATCTGTCATTCATGTTATTAATGAGAGTGCAATTTGTATTTCAAATTTATATAAATACATTAATTTAGATTGAAAGAACAAAACGTTAAAACCTACTTCATTAGCAAAGACCTCCGATGTGATGACAAACGACATAATTCCCGGTCCAGCATTGAAAGCGACCACCGCGATGAAGAGGCCCAAGAAAGGAAGCCATTTTGGGGCAGACGGTTCATGGAAACACCACGCCAGAATCCCTTGACCGAGGCATACCACAACTGATAAAATAATTTGGAGCGGCTGCAATATAAACATTCATTATTTTTTTATTGAAGTAATAAAGAGTAATTAAATTGTGATTATTCTATGAAGCCATGTGTTCCTTGTTAAGCTGTAATAGGTACTTAAGAGAAACCAGAATCGATATTGAACTGAAACTTATTTATGCTTTGTCAATAATTTATGACAACTGAGCATGGAATTCTCATCATCACTGTAAGCCAGTGGCAAAGGGTGGAGGTACGCTGTTAAGATCGGACATAAATAATAATGCACACTAAAATTTGTCTAGTAAGGTTTTCAGCATACTCACAAAGTTACCCATCACTTACATAGTCTTCGTAACACATCGTCGCTATAGGATTGGTTTGTCGAATATCCGTTTTTGTCGAAATTTACTTTTTAATGAAGAATGATTTTTTATATCTAAATGGACCAAAACTATCCTTTTCTTTAAATTACTTTGTAATGAATACAGCATTCATATGCTGTAAAAACAACAGTTTAAATGCCTTCATATATTTAAATATAGGATAATGAAGTTTGTTTTTCGTCTCCTGAACATTTGATATTTGGTCTATTCAAGAAACCAATCCTACAGCGACGACATGAAAACAGCCAAAGTAAATAATATAATATATTATATTTGTTTTCTTGAAATTTTCATAGCTACAAGAGTATGGAGCGATTTAGGTAGTTGGCTGGATTACTCGGAATCAAAGCAATCCATTGTATCAATTAGTAGTTATGTGGGCTTTAAATTTTCATATTGGCCATAGCTTCTATGGAGTAATTGTAACGTGCTCGGCTGTCAGAAAACCCCATTAGAGTAGCATGGCGTGGTATATAAGGCAGTTGCGAAGAGTGACTTTTGAAAATAGGTAGCCTCTAATCATCCGAAAAATAGGCGTCTTGTCAGTCAGACTTATGAAGATAATAATAATAATAACAATATGATATTACTACTAATGAATGTTAACTAAGAATAATATTCTTTCTAACACTACAACGGCCCAAGAGGCCCAATAACAGTAGTGTATTTAGTAATAGAAGTGAAACAATCACAAACAGTCAGGCTTTGAGAAAAATCACATAATTACATTGTTAGTTGTGACCTCACCGGGAATCAAACCCGGATCTACCGGATGAAAGGCCAGCGGCCTACGTACTGCACCACAAAAGCCGACGATATTAAGGTAGGCTCCGAATAATTGCCTAGTAAGGAGTCTTCGCCACTGATTGATTCTGGGGACAATGCGCACAGGAAAAAATGGAATAAATAGATAAGAGTACAAATAAGGTATACTCAAATGAAAATGGGTAGGACACATAGTTCGAACAAGAGACAATCGCTGGATAAATCTAGTCACCCAGTGTTACCCAAGAAGAATGAAATGTCTGAAAGGTCGACTTTGAGACCGTTGGATCGATGAAATAGTAAAGTTCTACGGAAGTATGTGGTAACCAACGTTCCCACTAATTTTTCTATTGTGTGTGCGGATCATCAACGCATCTGAGCAGTAGCGTAACTAGGGTTGGTGTCACCCGTCAGTAATGGCCTGTCACCCTAAATTTACACCCCCCCCCCCCCATAAACACACATATAAGTACAATTTTTCATTAAAACTTATATTTTTAAGGTATGTATTAATTTCAGTGATTTTATATGATAATAACACTAACAACGATAATTTTTGAAGTAAATAAAAAAAATAGGAAAAAAGTATTCCTTGATAAAGTATACTAAATAATTTATTTATTTGTACAAGAATTGATTATTAGTTTTGTATTATAAATATCTAAGTAAAAACACTGCTTTTTGCCACAAACACTTTTACAGTTTAAAAAAATTTGTAAGAACTGTGATGTTTTCACAATAAGGACTACTATGAGACTGTACTGACAATGTTTCTTGCAACTTGAAACATGCCAAAGACTAAGAAATGTAGAGGACCCGGCACATCGGCACATATGTGGTCATTGATAAACACTAAAATACATATCTTCTTTTCGTATACTCTGGAACACGATAGAACGGGACAGATATAGTGATCCCGGTCAACGTAAAATTTCATTGCCTGCTCGCGTTAGTCGCACTTGACTTTCGCCTTCTGAGAAATGAGTCGAAGAATTGTGCATGTATGTGATGGTTTTGAAACTTTCTATTACAATATTTTTTTGTGAGGCTGTGCGGGGGATGAAAACATGTGTGCGGACATATTTTGGTAGGTGTACGCGCGCACACATGCACACCTTACAGGGAACATTGGTGGTAACACAACGCACAATACCAAGAGGAAAGGAATCAACCTAAAGAGGACTTCATTCAGCATGAGATGTACTAGTTGATTTTTCTATGCATTCTATTATACGTATTGCCCACTATATAAAAATAATCAGATTTCTATTGTAAGTATGTATTTTTGCAATTTGAGAATCAGAATAATTACCCGTCTTCCAAGCTTGTCCATTAGCAGAGATCCTACAGTAGCTCCCACAAGAAAAATAACACCATAGATGATAGTGCAAACATCACTAGATAGACCAATTTCCGCCTTTTTAAAGATTAGCCCTGAATACGAATCCAACACAAACAATCCCATCAATACTTGGGCGAAGACGAGGAATAGACACAATATGAGTCCTTTTCGGGCCACGGGTGATGTAACTGTAATAATTAAACCCAATGTTTCATTAGTGATCCTTTTAAATTCACATTTATAACATTCGGTCTTCATGATTTTACACTAGATCATTTCACGTTTGAAAAAACCATATAATATTGTCAAAAAATACATTCTTGTGAGATTTGTTTTTGGAAGTGAGTGGTCAGTGATACATGTGAGTAGGGAATCCAATCCCGAGCCAAAATTTTGATCCTGGGTTTCGGGATTACAATTTGATGTTCTCGAGATTGGCATTTTTTTCGATAGTTATTATAAAATTTTTATATATACAAATAACATTGGTTAAAATTAAATCTAGTATAATTTATACTATTTAAGACATTTATTGTTAATAATATTGTGTTCCTTCAAACTTGGAAATACATAGGTTTAATGGATTAAACAATATTGTAATATTCTATTTCTCAGATTCACTTCACGGATATCACCAGTACCTACATATTATGTGGAATTTTTAATTTATGTTAAACTATTTACAAATCTAAACGATGATTTTCATGTATAAAATTTTGTAGAATCAATATTGTGTGTAGTGTTTCCATATATTATATGAGATTGCTGTTTCTGATAGTCAAGACTTAATGAATGGGTTAGCAAGATTTTGAATAGTAAAGTAATTCATGATTTATGGCCTTTCCGCTTCATAAATCTAATTATTCAAGCCAAATATGAAACTGTCGTAAAACGTATAAGATCATGGTGGAATCACTTTGTTAAAAGTGCTAAGCATTGTTTTTTTGCAATCATTCTCATTTTTATTAGTTTATGTGAAAAAATAAAGTAATAAATCAAACTTTATTCAAACTCAGTTTATTTCTAATGTTGTTATAATATGACGTTATTGAAAGTATTTTTTCTGTTATATTCTCGTTGTTATTGTATTTTCCATAAAAATTGACAAAAAAAATCAATCCCGTAAGCTTCGGGATTATGTTTACCAAACCCGGGATACATAGGTATCGAAAATAGTTCGGGATCCCGGGATTGGATTCCCTACATGTGAGGACACTTTTGATATTAGGTTTATTTGAGTTGATTAAATTTAATACGGATGTAATTTTAACTTCTGTGCGTAACTGTGTAATGAGTGCGCCTTCTATCGCGTCCTGCAATGGATGCGTAAGTGATGCAATACGGTGACATCACACAGGTTTTCTCATGGTTAATTTGGAAACGACTTTCACATAAGTTGGTTAAGTAAATAAAAATAATAATGGTTAATGCTTCCTTTCAAAATCTGTGGACCTAATAGTGTGATCAATCAAAATCTATTCCGTGATCGCATGTGGTCGATTGCAATCGATGCATTGGATATGCCGGATTTATAACTTCCAAAACCTGCCAAGAGCATATTATGAAAAAAATATGTCAAATTAACTTGCTTGCACTTATTGCAATAAAGGGTTTAATGTCTAATAAAAATGTGCATATTGTTCCAATTTTAAAATAAAGTACATACGATGGAAAAAAGAAACTAATCATAAAACCAACCACTTACGCTTTGAAATACAAGAAAGATTTTTACCACAATAATTGTTCAATTATTTTGGACTTATTGGTATTTGAAAATAGATGTCTTATTTAAAATTACAAGTCTCCTGTAACTTCATTCAACCGCAAATAATTTTGTCAAAACAATTAGCTAAAAAGCTTACATAATGATCTGTGTACATAACTTACATAATTAATCCACTCTGTGGAGGCCCATATGATCTTATTAGGATCGGATATGGTCGGGAAAAAAAAATCTAACCACCAAGCAGAAATAACAGTAATAGCATACATAAAAGTTTTCACAATCTCATAGCGCCTATACACTTGCATGGATTTACTTGTACCAAAAGTGTGTATTTTAAACTAGGTATCGCGTTAATAACTACACGTAAAAGTGCTGACTGCCTCGCCAATCTCATTCTTCAAAAGTTAGCGAGACGCGATGTTTATGGTAATATTTGACAGGTTGTAAAAATCGATTAGCCTCAAAATGAGTCTCTGCGCGGTGTAGCTCATTTTTTTACCGGCAGGTCCGCTACTATCGTTCTACTTTGCAGGCGCAGATATTGCACAGTCTAATTGTCGCGTGAAAATTCAGAAGCTTCTGAATTTTTTTGATTCATGCATGCAATCTTGCAATTTGCACGTAAATTTTTTTGTTATAGCCGCAATAATACGTACTGTCAGCAGTAAATCCATGCACGTGTAAACGGGGCATCAGTCTGAATTAACAATTAATTTGATTTAACTATCCAGTTTTAGACCTGTTCGAATGCATTATAAAAGGTGGTCATAAAATCCTTACATAGAAGTTTCCATGATCCTGGCCTGTCAGATAATGAGTTTCCTGAATGTTTAAATAACATTTTTTGTTCAAATTCTGGCTTTTTATGATGAATCCATTCCAATTCAGTGGCCAGGGCCTCTTTCGTCGGTTCTAATTCTAAAATATTGTAACAAAGTACAAATTTTACTAACATCAAATCCAATATGGTAAAAATAAAGGTAAATTATCATGCCTAAATGAAGCACATGGGCCTCCGCAGAAGAAAGGTTATATTATGTAACAGTTTTTTTGGTACTGTTCGGTTATACGGAATACAGCGGAAAACGCATTTTGAAAATACCCGATATACTGGATTATTTGTTAGTTTGGGTTAGTTTAGGTTAGGTTTGGTTGCGTTAGGTTAGGATAGGTTAGGTTTGGTTAGGTCAACCTAAAAAATAATCCAGTTTATAGGCTATTTTCAAAATGTGTTTTCCGCTGTATTCCGTAGAACCGAACAGTACCATTACGGAATTACCATTAACCAGGTTCCTGTTTTTCAGTGCCATTTAACAATTTCGAAAAGTATCTACGTGTGTATCATATAGATCTGATACAAAATACATTCTGATAATTGTCTTCCGCTCTGATGTATTCCACTTTATACATACAGTTATTGGCTATAGATTTCATTTTATTTACCGATATTGAGTGGGTCTGCTCCTCTGAGTTGTCTTGATATCCTCATAAGTTCAGCTCGAACGCCTCCACTATCCGTGGGAATTTTCCGAAACCAAGAGATTGCTTTAGCGGCTTCCTGAAAATATAATATATAATTCCTAAAGGCTACCTATGTAAATATTATGACAGTATTCAGGGGCGCAGTCTGCATGCGTGGCGTGTGCGCATGCATAGAATCATCGGCAGGGATCAAAAAATGATCCAAAGTAGAACAAGTTCAACTTCATTCACTTTTGATTCCCGATGATCACTTTCGATGATTTGTTGATGAATGTGCGTATACACGGGTCACTGCGAATGATTCCTCCGTAATGATAGTCAAAAGTGAACCATGTAAACGGGACTTAAACCATTTTTTTTATTGAACGTCTAATTCACAAAATTTGAGAATGTCACATTCTATATATTGAATTATTTAATTTGAAATAATTCAATATACAGAATCTGATAGAAAAAAAAATTTTTAACCCCTGACGGGAATTGCACTTGTCATCACTGGATTCGCGCCAATGTGCTTTATCAGTTAAGCTCTTAATTACGATGAATTTAACTTTCTATTAAATTAAATTTCTATTAATAGTGATGATATAAAACAAAAAAACTTACCTCTTCTTTCCCAATTTTGAGAAGGTATACCGGTGTCTCAGGAATAAACCAAAAGCAAATCAAAAACACAATTGGCATTACCATAATAACAGCGGTAAAAATTCTAAATGGCAGATACGCTCCTAGCGCAAATGCCGCGATCAAGCCAAACGAATAGAAGATAACCAACATAGTGGCGAGTAGGCCGCGTATGTCTGGAGTGCAGCATTCCCCTACCAATAACGTGGGGAGTGACATACCACCTCCTCCACCGATCCCGCAGATAAACCGCCCTACCAGCATCACCACCACTGAGCTTGCGCATAATTTAAGCAATAGTCCTATCTGAAAAGTAGTAATGATTAATTGATTTTTAAAATGAAAAGTTTTTTATGTGCAGCATAGCAATTTCACTGGTAGAATAAATCCGAATTACGTGAGGCATCTAAAAGACCATCCATTTACTACCTTGCAATGATAGTAGTCAATGACGTTTTTGTATTTCACGCTTAAACTATTAGTTTTAACGATATTTTTTCACCGCAGCCAGTCAACCGATAATTGCAATAAAGATGAATTCTAATGGATTCAAGTTTTGTACAGTCCTACAAACTTATCTAAAAAACGGTCAAAAATGGAACTACGGTCTATCATATGGAATCCATTTTGAAAACGTCATTCAAATGTCAGATTCTGTCCAGTTGCGAGTCTTGATTGGGTAGTTTTCGACTGTGGCTTCCCATCCATTCTTTAGATAAGTTTATAGGTCTGTACTATACCATTTAGGACGTTTTTTGCGACCCCGGTTTCACCTTTTGGCATCTTCAGGTAAATACTATGTGCACTCACAAACTGACAATGAATACAATTTAATTAGTTAATTCTACAGTACAAAACTTAAATCTATTAGAATTTAATTTCAAAAATCATCAAGTACCCTCCCCTCGGTTGATAGTATTAATATTGTAATTAATATAAGCGAAATAAAATTGGACATATCGCCATTTGCCTGTAACTATTTTATTTGTCAGTTTGTGCATTCCATTAAGGGCGGACATGCTCAGCGTAGGTCAAAATGGAGCTTTTATTGTATTTTCAAAGCATGATCCTGGACATTCCTTAAACGTTGTAGATAATTTATTTATACAATTTTGAAGCCTTATTATCCCTTATATTTATTTTAAGCATTTAATGACTGCATAAAGTATTTTTATTACGTAAAATAGTATTCTTTTAAACCTCTCGCTCTAATTTTTTAGAATATAGTCATATTTCAGTACATGCATGTGCAGTGGTGTTAAGATTTTTTACATTTATTAATTTTTAAACGCATTTATAAACCATCAGTATAATTTATGTCGACATTATTATAGTGAAATATTTACGATAAAAAATTATATTGATAATCTCTGTGATCCCAAATTTGACAAGAATTAGGCATTTTATTATTCAAAAAATGGGCAAGATTAACACATTTGAAGATAATTCTAAAAATACTAATTATAAGCTATGTCTTTGACCATTCAAGTGTAATAAACATCCTACGAATAATGATTTCTTTATAATAATTATTGACCTAACCTAACCTACTTTTGTCGGGCTTGGCAAGTTATATATCATTACACATTGTGTGTACCTATGTTTTGTTTGATTTTGACAAAATCTGTGTAATGAAAATGTGTCACACGTCCGACTTGAATAATGAAAAATGCTTACAGATAGGCTTGATCTGCAGTCGAATGCTCTACCACTGAGTTAAATCCCTAGGCTCAGATTGGTGAAAATATCTCCGATTATTGCGCCATTTATGGCAATTTTATGGAATACTAACACTATTTTACAAGTTAGTTTGATTTCTTGCCTTATTTGAGTCGGCTGACCAACTGCACAAAAACTTCACTCGATAGATAAACATGAACGCGTTGATAAGTATTATAGGTAGTTAATAATATTTGTACTATCTGCAGTTGGAACTGTTGAGATAAATGGATCTCCAGATGATAAAAAGAAGATGGATTAAGTGATGTGAAAATGACAGTACTACGTACAGCAAGTGGTAAACCAATGCAGTAGGCAGCCGCCTTTCTCCCATATTTACTGGCAATTATGGTGAAAATGGGAAGTCCCACAACACCTCCGAGACTGAAGACCCCTCCCGTAATAGCCACCTGAGCCGGAGTCATAGGGGGTCCCAACGGAGAATCATCGGACGTGACATCTACAAGCACCGGAGACAGCCAACCAATTGCAGCGCCGTAAGAAAGTGAACCTAAGTTAACTGGAAATGATATTAAACAGAAATAATCAAGGAAATTAATGGTGTATTAATTCATACCTTCTCGATGGAGTTGATGAGTTCTAAGCTAATAAGGTTAACCTTCAAATTGAAATGAATATGACTGTGTTGGGAAGCATCTAATGGAATCTATTATTTACCTAATGTAAGATATTCTTGTCTTGCAAGAAGTAAACTAAACTACCTACGTAACCAATAAATAACTCATTTGTAGATAGTACTTTGATGATAGTTTCTTACAGAAGAGAATAGTGTCGAAGTATAGTATAACATGCGTTGATCGCACTTCATTTGACCATGTCCAATCCTAAGAAGATCATATGGGCCTCCACAGAGTGGATATCACTACATCAACACATTAGGTCCAGACTCTGACTCCGATCACACATTGAAAAATAATACATATTATATTTGCCAGACCCAGGATTTGAACCTGGAACATAATAGCAGTTTATTCAATTTAGGTTTTTTGGGATGTGCCATTCTAAGATTTTCTCACTGTCTTGTCCTTCTTTCTATGATGATAAACCAGGAGTTTCACAAAAATAAAGTCTTGTCGTTCTAAGTCTGACTGACTAAGGGTGACTTTTGAGAATGGGCAAGCTTTTCATTATAAGTGGTTTTAACTATCAACAACAACGATTAACTTGATAACTTTTGGCTGTTTTTGAAAGTTATAGATCATTATGTGGGTAGGTACATGTATAAAATTATATTACAGAATATAATGTAGTCTTGTGGACTTATCTATTATTTCAATACTGTTTGTATCCTTGGTACGAGGGTGGGTCAATAATTCCTTAGAAAAAAGCATTAAAACAGTTTTTATTTTTGTATTTTTTTTTATTTCTCAACATAATCTCCTTGGAGCTCAATACACTTGGTTAGACGTTTCTCAATTCTTTTTAAACCGTCAGAAAAATAAGTTTTCGGAAGGTCCTCAAAATAAGCATTTGTCCGATCGATGACTTCTTCATTTGAAAAAAAACGTTGTCCACTTAGCCATTTTTTAAGTTTGGGAAAAGGAAAAAGTCACTGGGGGCTAAATCTGGCGAATACGGTGGGTGGTCGACCAATTCGAACTTCAATTCTTAAATTTTAGCCATTGATCGTAAACATGTGTGAACACGGGCATTGTCCTGATGAAAGAGGATTTTTTTCCCGTTTAAATGAGGCCGTTTTTCTTCAATTTTGTTTTTTAGCTGGTCCAATAAAGATGCATAATAATCCCCTGTTATTGTTTTTCCTTTTCCAAATAGTCAACGAAAATAATTCCACGTGCATCCCAAAATACAGTAGCCATAACCTTACCAGCTGATTTTACGGTTTTCGCCTTCTTTGGACATGGTTCGCCTTTCGCAATCCACTGCTTTAACTGTTCTTTCGTCTCTGGAGTATAGTGGTGTATCCATGTTTCATCTACAGTCATAAAGCGACGAAAAAATTCATCCGGATTGCGTTGCATGAGCGACAACAGGGCTTTAGAGGCTACCACTCTATTGCGTTTATTGTCGACTGTGAGCAAACGCGGCACCCATCTTGCAGAAATATTTTTCATGCCCAATTTGTCATGTAAAATAGAAATGATGCTACCTTTTGAGATCCCTGTAACTTCAATTATCTCACTCAACTTTAATCTTCGGTCACTTAACACCATATCGTGGATTTTATTGATCATTTCTGGTGTAGTCACCTCTACAGGACGTCCTGAGCGTGGTTCATCCTTTGTTGATGTACGACCACGTTTAAATTCATTTAACCAGTTATAAATAGTTGCAAGTGAAGGAGCAGATATGCCGTGAACTAAATCCAACTCATTTTTTATTTCCTTTGCTGTTAACCCTTTATATTAAAATGTTTAATAACAGCTCTAAACTCAATTTTCTCCATTTTCCATTTTTCCATTTTCCACAAGCAAATTTTTTTTTTAAATGTACGAGAAACACACAACAACCCGACCAATCTGATTGAAACTTCGCAGCATACTGAATCGGTAGTGCTGCTGCATGAAAACAAACCGCTTACAGTACTAGTCGCGCCACCTGTCGGCTTTTCTAAGGACTTATTGACCCACCCTCGTATGTTATATTTATGATAAATTGTATTTGGGTTTTTAGAATAGAAATAACGTGTTTGGCTGTCGAGACGAAAAAGTGAAGTGTTTTATTTCTTTTCATAGACAATACAAGCCAACAAGTTTATACCTCTACATCAAAGGTGGTGTTAGTGATAAGTAAAGACATGGTATTTTGAGCATATCACAACATGTTTTTTTTTTTTTTAGAATTATTAATAACCATGTCCTTGCTTTTTCGTGCAAGGTGGTTTTGTTAGTAATTTTCAACAATCACAAACACCCAGGCTTTGAGAAAAACACATTAATGTTTTTGTCATGACCGAGAATCGAACCCAGAACTCTCGGGTGGAAGGCCAGCGCCTTACCCACTGCACTACGAGAGCCGCCTAAAAAAGGATCACCTCATATTGGTGTCAATAATACGATTGCATTGAGTCATACCCCGTTATATGTGTCTGGATTTACTGTTGACAGTAAGAAAATGTATCGGTAAATATGTATTATCCTGCAGTTGGCAAGATTGCATGAATGAATCGAACAAGTTTGGAAGCTTCTGAATTTTCATGTGACAGTAAGATTTTTTCGATCTGCGCCTGCGTAGTAGAACTATAGTGGCAAACCTGCCGGCAAAAAAATGAATTTTTAGGTTGACTGATTTTCACTAGCTGTCAAAAAGTATGAAATAGTACCATAAAATGAAAATATTGTGTCTCGCTCACTATTAAAAAATGAATTGGAGAGACAGTCAGCACTTTTACATGTAAACAGCTATTGTCATGATAATTTCAAATAATTACTATTCCCGCCAGTAAATCCAAACACGTGTACAGGGGCTATCATTACTCACCTATAATTGCTGCAATCACTTGATTTTGTAGATTGTATTTAACTGTTTTTATTCTACCAATGTTGGAGAGACTCATTCTCACAATACAATAAGTAACCTATAAAATAAATATTGATTGTGTTCCTATTGAATTATACCTACAAATAATCAATTGTCAGGGTTTGTAAAGTGCACAATATTATTTGATTAAACAGTTTTTATCTAATCTAACATAATAATAACTTTATCTAATCTAACATAATAATAACTTTATCTAATCTAACATAATAATAACTTTATCTAATCTAACATAATAATAACTTTATCTAATCTAACATAATAAGATTTTTGTGGTGCAGTGCGTAAGGCGCTGGCCTTCCATCCGGGAGCTCCGGGTTTGATCCCAGTGAGGTCAAAGAATATTTACATAATCTAATATGTAAAACTCCTCAAGCCCGGGAGTTTTGCCACTAATAATTGGGTTTCACAGTCTGTTGTGGTGTTTAATAAACAAAGAAACAAAAAAAATAAAAAAAATAAGCTATTTTAGTTTAGTTTGATTGAATAAACTTCAAATGAAATTATATTATTTTATGAACATGTATAATATATTTATATCAGCCAAGACCAGTGACTGCCCTAGGCAAAGTGCCGCCTTTAAGCAGACATTGAATGGTGTTTCTTTTATTCTTAATTACAATAATAATTGTCTGTTACAATATAGTTACAGTAATTCGTTATGTACCGACTTGCTTATTGTATTATTTATTTTTGGCTATCGTAAACAGACAAATACAACAAACATCTTTAAAGTGACATACACACCATCTATTGAAAATAAGAGCATTTCCACAAAACGTATTATCAGGTAGTGATGGTTTTAGATGTGTGGCACTGACAGGTTTGGAGGCACCCTTGTGAAAATGTGCAATAAACCGCCATTATAATATGTATTATAATGGGCAGGTATTACAATAAAACATTAATTAAATATGCTGTCAGGTTTTTTATGTTTAGACTATTTTTTAAACTAAGATGTCGATTGCTCGCTTCATGGAAAACCGCCACTGCTCACAAAAGTTTCAATATTTGTAATCGTTCCCTCATTTGCCACCTTTTATAATGTGCCGCTCCTGGATTGATACAAACATTATTAACATTGAATTGAATAAGTTTCCCTCGGATTGTTTTCTATTTTAAATGTACTACACTACAAATGAACTACGAAATCAAACAAATTGGTCTGTTATTAGTTTGTAAAACAGTTTAAGGCATTTCTCCGCAAATTATGTTTTTGGGAATGAGCCGTGTTTGCAAATAGTAGCCTCAATTATTGTGCTCTTTTTTGTGTATCATAGATTTTGTCACTGTAAGCAAAATAAATAGATATTTTAATTTGTAGAAATAGCTTAAATTGAGAAAATCATTTAAATCAAGTAAAATTACTTACTCAAAATATTGAATATAACACAATATCAAAAACTTAATTATACGTAAAATAATGTAAGAGAAATAAGAAAAATATACACCAATTAACTTCTAAGCAAGAGTATTTTGAAAACTGTGATTTATTTCAAAACTGATTATCTCAGCTGCAACCAAACTGACTTAAGAGGACGTTCTACAGAATTGGCCTTGAGAATTGAAAATATGATTTTTTAACATGTGGTCCATAATATCTGGTCTACTAGTTAATATAAAAAGGTCGTGTGAAAGTTGTTTGTGTCAATAAATTTGCTCTATGACTGATCAGACTCATATTTCACATTTATTTAATCAGGGCTGTCGAAGACATAAATCATAAATAATTATAATTTAAATTTTTTATTTATAATATGTATTATTTAAGTTTTGTGCATCTAATGCCGGGTCCACACTGGCAACAAGTTAAGTTGCTGGCAACCTCGTTAGATTTTACGATAATTATGATGATTATCGTAAAACTTCTTAAGCAATTATGGTAAGTATCGTAAAATTTAATGAGGTTGCCAGCAACTTGTTGCCAGTGTGGAAATGGCTTAATATCCACTGTGGTTCACGTAGTAGCATGGACCTGGGGTTAACTAATTCAGGAAGTCAACACCCATGATAGAATTTTTTCCAGTTTTGGTTGCATTATACCTATTCCAAAACTCTTCTTTAAAATTCGTTTCCGATTTTATAAATGGAAATTTCTCGGTGTACATAGTAAACAAACCTACGAATAAAAAAGACAAGAAGGAACATACTGATTCATCGCAGTAAAATCTGGCAATCAAATTAGCCATTTTGAAAAGCTACGATTTTGCGTAAACAAATATCACGTGGTCTGTACGTGTGCGGCAAACTTCGAATGTGTTTGTAATTTTGTGTATTTTATGTTTGTGTATCACGCATTGTCGGCCATATTTGCCGGCCTTTCTGATTGCCGTGATTTGTACACATCTTCCTTCCTGTCTTTTTTTATTCGTAGAAACAAACAGTATTTTTTATTAGTTATATGAAGTTGGCATTGAATTTGTTATAAAATAATACACAATTAAAAGATTTTGAAATAGAAAAAACACATTTCCAAGCTTTCAGCCGTGCTCACTCATGCATGTCATTCGTCATTTAGATAAGTATATACACATTTTGATGTTATCTTTGCAAAGTGCGAATGTAATGTTTTCAAATAATTGATATGGATTAATTCGAGGGTTTAGTGTCAAACAATACTATCTACAAAAGTGCAACTTTACAGGAGAGCCAAAAATCGTTATTTTAGATTATTGTAACTCAACAAGGGAAATGTTTATTTAAAACATAATGTTAATATTTTATAATTTATTGTGTATTGTACATTTATCTTGCTTATGATGATGTTAAAATTTATAGGGATAGTTTTTAAAAAATATGAAAACAAGGGTAACTTATGTAGTTAGCGCTAAACTTTACTGACGATTTAATAAGAAATTAGAAAAGATTGACATAACGTTGTTTGACTATCATGTAGCCGTAAATTTAAAATAACGTTATCTCAAAAAAAAAAAAAAACACTTTTTTGTAGATAACGTTGTCTGACTTTAAGCACTCGAATTATACCATCGTATTATTTTCTCGAAATCATAAACATACTATAATAATATTTGAGTATCAACCTATGTTCAATTTGAATTGGGTTATAATAATAATATACCCGTATATATATCAATAGTATGTTTGCTACAAAATCCACCCAAGTTATCAGTACGTACTTGCACAGGTTTGATTAAAAACTATGATGAAATTAACATTTTAAAAATATTAATGCTTAATATTATTTTGACAGCCCTGTTTTCTGATCAGCTTCATCTCGCAGGTGTTCATAAAATAATAATAATGCTCCGCGGCGCGCGGCAGACAATATCAGTAATAATAATAATGTTTCTTGAAATAAAATCTCCGATGATTAGTGATTTTTGCGAAAAGATCGATTTAAATTAACGTAGTTACGACGCCGAGGTCCTTTTCATACTGTATTATATTTGAATGTCGAGCTCTTCAGCGGCCCCTTAAGCACTTTTACACCGAAACCACAGAATTATTATCTTATGTAGAACATTTTACTATACTTTCTACAAAATTATGTTACACCATTTTTACAAGCTTCTATGTAAATGAATATTAATAGACTATCTTAAAATCAAAAGAAACTTGTGCTCTACCAAACATAAGCCTGCAACTCATATTTGGAATCTGAATAATAGGATTAGTATGTAATTACACAGCTTAAAGTAGTTAGCAATAAAGCTTATGGTAAAATGTAATAAAACATAAAATGATCTTGAATTATTATTGTGCCATATTAAACAGGTGTTGTAAAAAATATTAAACTACTTTGTGAACAGGGCATTTTTACACATGATTCAATGTATTCAACACAGTGCATGTAGAATTATTCATATTATGTGATAAAAACATGGAAAAAGTTATGATTTTTTTATTAAATAATAAATATATTGTAAAAAAATATGATTATCCAATTTTACATAAAAAGTTAAAACATATATTCCATTTACAATTATTTTTTCGATTATCTCAGAACATAACTCAAACCACATAAGAGGTATTTCAAATACAGCGATGCTAAGTTAAAAACATTGTTGGCATTTGGAAGTTATAAATCATTATATATTGTGTGAAATTGCATATAGAATCGATACCTCCACGTTTCTACGTGAATGGAGGACCCCTTTAGGGTAAAGTACGAGCGAAGATATGGATGCCACATTCATGGTTCTTATAGTCCGCCAAGCCAAAGTCCTTCTATCGCCGCTCTATGAATAAAATGCTCTGTATTTATTAACTAAAAATGTAAAAAAATACTAGATGATTGAGATAAAGGTTGGTCACGTAGGATTAATATTTATAGTCGTTTTTGAATATTTCAAAGACCATACCTAATGCTGTTCCTTTTGAGCCCAATTCCCCGAATTCAGTAACATGGCTATCTGGCGGGAAAAAAACCCATGGCGGGTAAAAGCCGAAGGTACCCGCCGCGGGCGAGAATGATAGAGAGGGGTGAATGTTCGGGGGTAGATTGAGAGGGACAGCGATAAAACCAAAAAAAGGAGACATGGCCGCGGCACGCGGTAGGTGTCCAGGCTGGCAAGGCAGTAAGATCCAGCCTTCGACCCCTGACGGGCTTCGTGACCCGCTTAGAGTCGACTTTGTGAAAAAATATAATTTGTGCTGTTTACCTACTTTCTTTTAAAACGATTTCTGTATCGACAGGAATCTATCCGGTTAGTCAAAAGTGATCGAGTACGTACCGACTTCTCGTATCAGTTAAGTGACGTGGCTCGCGATTTGTTCATTTTTCGTTGTCTACACAAGGCGCCCATAGCTGTTTGAAGAATTTAAAAATCGAAGAAATTAACTCAGATAACCCTTCTATAAATAATAGTGTAGCCGAGCGATCACTGTGAAAAAAAATATAAAAGAATCGACCCGTAAAAATTTAATTAATATTCCGCGATCTTTTGACCGACCTTTGATCTCAAATGTGCCTGTAACGTTATAAACTGTGAAAATTTAATAATTGTGTATTGTGTTGTGTATGTAACTTTTTGTGACCCCTAATTAATAATAAAAACTGTTGACCTTTGCATCGATTAATTGGTGCGTTCATCATTTTTATCACCCCGACGTCCTATATTTACCCCAACTGTCAAGACCTACCGTACACTGAACGTGCTCTACCGAACTAAAAACCAGCTTCTATTGACCGCCCTGAACAATTTACATCACTGAGCTAGTCGAAGGGTGGAAGCTGGTCGTGTGACTCCCACGTATTGACCGACGGCACGCTATCAGGGCGACATTGACGCCCGGTCGACAGGAGAGTTGAGCGCAGAGATCGGATCGGGCTGTGCGGCCCCGACTCCCCTCCCTACCCGGACTTCCGGGGTGTCAGAATATTTATGTATTTTGTTCGATTTTTAACTATTATAATATATGAGTCGCTTAAGCCTCAATGACATTGAGATACTTTACAAGCCGCTTGTTGGCGAATTTACAATCTGCTTGTAAACTCGCGCAGTGTCGTCATCGAACAAGCTAACAACCAGATTATAAACAATCTACCGATAAAAGTTGAAAGCCGGTCAACTTTACGCGCTACACGCTGGGGTGTGGGCCTACTGCGTCTGCGCAGTAGAGCGATGGTAGCGACCTCCCGGTAAAAAGACGAACTACTCAATATGTCAAAATACTACCAAAAATGACAGTTCTCAGAACTCCCTAGCTTGTTGGCTTCTGAGCGAGTGGAAAGTTTTGTGTGTCATCATCACAATCGCACTAGCTGACTCGCCCGCTTTTAAATTCGCCAACAAGCAGCTTGTAAAGTAGCTCAATGTCATTGACGCATTAGTCGCCAAAACCGATCTGTGCGATTTTTAATAAAATCAGTTTTGAATAGGTTTACATATTATGTGCTATATCGATAGGTCTACCAGCCTATCGAGGTGCGAGTTTTAAATTCCGCCCTGTTCCGTCAAAAAATCAAAATGTCTATTGACTTAGAGTCGCCAAATAAATCCGCCCTAGGATAAATAATAAGTTACTAAATCTGCTCTAGATTCAAATTCATTTCAAATTCAATTGCGATTCAAACCATGATTTTTAGCATACATTTAAATTGCTATACAAACGTCACCACTACTAGCATCAACATCATCGTAAATCCACAAAACAGATTTTCGTAATTTACTCTATACTCAAAAAAACCTCCAGAGCAGGTTTAGCGACTAAGCAACTCATATAGACAGATCAGTTTGGACAAACAAAAAAATTATCACGTATTTTTGTTCTATAACAGATTATAAATTGATTGTATTTAACAGAATTATTGAACGGAGGGTCTAAGCAAGAGATCCCCACTAGGGAATCCAATCCCTTATTAATTAATTTCCTAATGCCAAGTACTCCAATCTGCCGTATGTCAAGTTATAGTTGTCAGTATCTATTTAATGGATTAAAACTGTATTATTTTATTACACAGTCAATACAGGAATAATTAAAACGAATAAATTATTCATTAAATTGATTTAAAAATAATTTATTGCTTTATTATGTACATAAACAATTTTCCGTAATTCATACAGAAATAAGAAATTTCATCAGAAAGTCTAAGATATTACATTACATTTTAATGATAAAAATAATATGTCAAAGTGAAAATAAGTTTGTTTGATTTCTTTTTCCTATTTGGCGTCAACATGGCGTCAACTGACATCTCTGTACCCGGAAAGGACCAGAAAGTTCTGCATAGTATCAAAACTAGGAAACTACAGTACCTCGGCCACATTTTGAGAGGACAAAAGTACAGCATTCCCCAGCTTGTCATTCAAGGAAATAACAATGGTAAGCGTAGCAGAGGATGACACCGCATTTCATGGCTTAAGAACCTCCGTGATTGGTACGAGTGCAGCTCCACTGAACTGTTCCGGGTAGCAGATGGCAAAGCTAAGATCGCCTTGATGGTGGCTGACCTCCGCTAGGGCATGGTATAGAAAGAAGAAGATACCTTTTGCATAACATACAAGACTAAACAAGTAATCATCGATATTGTCATACCCCACACCCATTAATAATAAAAAGTATAATGGTATAATGTCCTATTCGACAACTCAATCGAGGGCATTCAGGCGACAATCGACATGTTGCATGACAACTCGTCTCGCATTGGTTTGAAAATCAACGCGAAGAAAACCAACGTTTTATGCAACAGCACCTGTCCTGATCCAGATTTCCCTCTGATTAGCGAGAGGCAAAATATCGAGAGCGTCAACAGCTTTAAATACCTGGGAAGTACACATCACGGAAGATGGCATTTTGGAGAAAGAGCTCGCTACCCGAATGGGAATGGCTGGAGCAACATTCAACTCGATGCGGAATGTCTGGGACTCACGATTGTAGTCCGTCAAAACCAAATGCCGCCTATTCGACGCTTGTATTCTGACGGTGCTGCTTTACGGTAGCGAATCATGGCACCTTACGAAGGCTCAGAGCAACCGTATACTGAGCACAGATGTTTGCGACGGATACTGGGTGTGCGGGTGTGCTGTAGTATGACTTTAGGAGCAACGAGGAGATAAGAGAGCGCACCAAGCAGCCTCTGATTACGCTGAGAGTGAAGAGGTGGCATTGGACCTGGCTCGGCCACATGCTGCGGATGCCAGAAGAGAATTTCAACCTGGTTTGGCTGTTCTTCAAGCCAACTGGATTCCGGCGTCCTGGAAGACCGCTAAATACCATCTATAGAGTGTATATGGCAGAGCTACGGAATGCTGGAACGATGCAAAACGACTGGCGAGCGACAGAGATTCTTAGAGGCACCACGTGGTGTTCATATGCTCCAGCTAAGGGGCGGATATGGCCGAAGAAGAAGACTTTCTTACCTTCATATTGTCATGATTTTTATAAAAAAATTAAAACATGGGGCCAATTCTCATGATTATCCCGAATGTGACATTCCTGGTGACTTTAACATCTTCGTAGGCTTAATTGAACAAATAAATAAAATAAAAAGTTAAACAAATTCGTTTTATTTCAAAAACATATTGAAAACACACAAAAAAAAATCGTTTTTATGCTCTCCTGTAAAGTTGTCAATATGGACATGATCATAGATAAGATAATGATGTCCTATGCCTCCGGGGTACACATCTATATACAAATAATACAAAGTTCGTTTGTTTAAATTTCCTTTCCTGCCAATTCCATTTTTGAATTTTCACAATAGATAAAGTTTTCATATTTTAGATTCGATTTATTTTCTTTTGTTCGACATGGCTGTCAGAATTATTTTTATTTTGACATGTTGTATGCCTACATACAGATATTTTAATACTGAAGAATTTAATTATTATTTGTTGTTAAGGCCCACCCACATTGAGGTGCATGTCGCGGACTATCACGTGAACTCACGGCGATAAAAATGTCTATGATTACGTCATCTTGCAGAATATTTTGAATGTGCACCATCTCGTAAATTCACTGAATAATGACACTGATGAAGAGTGCCTACTATAATGTATTAGTAATTTGAATTATTATTAATTATTCATGCTAATTTCAATTAATTTTAACAGTTTCTACGTGTGCGTACGTAAAATACATGCGGCATAACATTCATAGATAATAGAACACAGCCTGCAGACAATAGATAATAGACAACATTCTCATAGAAAATACATAGTGCGCACTGCTAAAAACAAAAAAGAACGTCACTTTGACAGTTTGAAGTGACATTCGAAAAGTGCAGGCAGGTGGAATATAATAAAAACGCTCAAAACGTCATGCAGGTGCAAATGCAGTGAAGTTCAACGTGAAGAGCGCTCATTCTTGTTTTAATGATTACGGCAGATTTTTCCAACTGACAATGTTCGTTTAAAGGTTCAAAATGTGCTACGGGATGGGAGCATCAATCTGATATGATTTTAAACACCAGGAAAAACGACATTACACATTTTTTTTTCCGTAGCGGCAGCCCGTGACAGCAGGCGACAAGCACCGTGACATGCACCTCAATGTGGGTGGGCCTTTAGTAACATAAATGCTTATCAATCAATGAAGCGACCTCGAGCGAAGCCGGATACTTCAGCTAAGGATATTATAATATTCAAGAAGTATTAATGTTGAGACTTCAATGAATGCATATCTTATATTTGTTAAATTTTATGTACAGTAAAAGTACAGTAAAGTAACAGTAAAATAATTCTAATACGATAAGTATTGTGTATCTAATTCCAATATCCGCTATCTCCATGAATACAAAAAACTTTTTGGTTATGTTTCTATGGATAAAGCTGCATTGACACGATCCAAGTACAATCCAAGTTGACTTGGAACGAGCGCACTAGTACGAGACATCTTCATACTAATTACTCCTATCCAAGCTAGCTTGGATGAGTATGACGTGGTCCGAGTAGCTTGGATAGGAGTAATTAGTATGAAGCTGTCTCATACGAGTGTGCTCGGAAGGCACTCGGTCCGAGTGTACTTGGATCGTGGCAACGTGGCTTAAGCTGTCAGAATACCAAAAATAACAATATAAAAGACAAAATTGGATCGTAAGCGCTGCCTAAGACAAGTGCTGCAATAGTCTCTAGAAGCATCTTAAGCTTTCAGATTATCAAGAAACACAAAAATCGGCCTATATAAAACACTGTTGAGACTAGTATAGTGCTACGGTGGACATTAACTGACAGCGATTCCCAGATGCTACAGCTGCTTAAGTGCAGAATAGATATAGACCAAACTGTGATTGAAATACACCAAATTGAGAGTAAATTGTACGTAAAAACATATGTACACATGTTGGCCATAAACTTTTGTACACATTGCAGATGGCAGAAAAGCTTCAAGACCGTAATACAATACGTTCTTCGAGTAGCATTTCATCAAGCAGTAATTTTGAGACAGACAGCACTTTTATGTGTAGGCAGTTATTGTCGCGATAGTTTAATTTACACGATATTGTTGCCAATAAATCCATACACTTATACAGCCACTATTATATTATTAAAGATAATTTATTTTACTATCAGCATTGTTGTAATCAGAACTATTTTTCATCTTATGAAACATTTGACATTTCGATCATCCTCTCATTTTCCGCAAGGATTTTCGATGGTTTCAAGCCAGCCATTCTCCGCAGAATCTCCTCTTGCGTGTAACCCTTCGTCTCGGGCAGCATGAACCATGAAATAACAGCAGTTAGCAGAGACACAAGGGAAAAGAAATAAAACACAATGTGGATCTCAAACGCTTCAACTGCCAGCGGGAAGATTTGCAGGAGAAAGTAGCTTGATAGCCATATGCTGCCCATCACCACACTAGTCGCAGTGTCACGGACCTACAAACAAACAAACAAACAAGAAGTTCAAGGAAGCATTTTTTTGCACAAAAAGATCTTTTTATATACTTAATATAAAAATGAATATGAAGTAAGATTAAATAATTAATTCAGCTCTTACAGAATTTATAGATCACTTGGTATTCACCACATCATATAAAAATACAATGTCATGTTTTGCTCACATGTAAGTATCCAACCAAAGATATTGAAAAATATCTAAGCATAAAAAGGACCACTGGTCCACTAATTAGGCTAGTTACAAGTGATTACACACTACTACTATGACGTTTATTTGCCAATTTTCAGGGCATATAAAAAGACAATCTATCAAAATGAGTAGATAAGCAGTCAATAACAGCAGTTTCACATGAGACACCACCAGACACTGGTGTCTTGAGAGCCTGCATTTACACATAAATTAATGGTCGCGTTCAGACCACATTCAGATGGAGACACATGTGTGTCGCATTCATTTATATGTATATGCAGTGTCTTGTGTGAAGTGCCTCTAATACTACACTACGGCACTATTATTTGGTTAAAAAATCTTGTAAATTAGTTTAAAACCGTTTATAACTGTATTCGGGTAATTAATCACAATGAACATAAAAAATGGCCACAATGGTCACAAAACGACACAATCGTGTGTAAAAATATCAGAATGACAACTGAGCGATTTTCATATTTATGGAGTTTACCAACTTAATCGTGCTTCATGCACTTTTAAAATTATTTCAAATGTCATATAACTCTTCTATTTATAAAACTAGAGAGAAACTAAAATTTGACATTTGATTTTACATATTATTGCATTATTTTTAATATAATTAAGTATATTCATATATGATCACCTTGTACGAAAAAGCAAGGGGTTTTTGACTTTTTTTCTGACTCATACACAAATAGAAATACAATATGTGTACTTGCCAGACTCAGGATGCGAACCTGAGACCGACAATGCTATAGGCCGACGCTTAAGCCGCGCGGCCATCGTGTATATGCTGTGAATAATTTATTTAATTTACGGTTAAAAGTTTTTTAAACTGTTGAGCTTGTAAGGTTACTTTATTCACAGATGAAGAATTTTAAAATTACCATCATTAAGAAAGTGAAATGGCAGTTTGGTGGTTTACATATTCTGATTTTTTTTTAAATTTTAAGAATCTGTCATTCATGTTATTAATGAGAGTGCAATTTGGATTTCAAACTTATATAAATACATCAATTTAGATTGAAAGAACAAAACATTAAAACCTACTTCATTAGCAAAGACCTCCGATGTGATTACAAACGACATAATTCCTGGTCCAGCATTGAAAGCGACCACCCCGATGAAGAGGCCCAAGAAAGGAAGCCATTTTGGGGCGGAAGGTTCATGGAAACACCAGGCCAGAATCCCTTGACCGAGGCATACCACAACTGATAAGATAATTTGGAGAGGCTGCAATATAAACATTCATTATTTTTTAGTACTTAAATATTGATTATTCTATGAAGCCATGTGTTCTTTATTAAACTGTAGTACTTAAGAGAAGGCAGAATCGACATTGAACTAAAACTTATTTACGCGTTGTCACTTTATTACAACTGTCCATGAAATTCTCATCATCACTATAAGCCAGTGGTAAAGGGTGGAGGTATGCTGTTACGGGGCCAAGTGTACAAATTTTTTTGTCTTTTCCTTCAAAGTAGCAAATACGAAAATTATTATTGAACTGCATTTTAAAATAAAAACGATATTATTTTACATCTAGCTTATACTTGTTACATGATATAAGGAAAATATTATCTCCCTCTCTTACATTGCATTGTCGGAAAATAAACAATCAACATGGAACGCGTGTATTTAAAATTTGGAATGATATAGACATGTGTTTGTTTTGTTGATGTTTTTCTAGTTGAATTCATTATGCACGCCTTTATAAACATATATGAACACAATTCCAACGTGTTTAAGTTATTTTTTTACAAAACAAAGTGACATTTAAGACGAGCACTATTTTCACGTCTGTTCGAAATGAATTGAGTGCTGGGTATGACAATGAAATAAGGCTTCCCCTTATTTCATTATTTTCGTTTTTCAAAAAAATACTACCTCATTCTAAGGTCGATAATTATTATTACAAAGGAATCATAAATAGTATGATAGTTTATTACATTTGAATGGTAAAAGACAGAGTTTATAATTAGTATATTTAGAAATGTGTTAGTCGTGCCCATTTTTTGAATTATAAAATGCCTAATTCTTGTCAGATCTGGGTTCACATAGATTATTAATATAATTTTCTATCGTAAATATTTGAATATAAATCTAGTTATCCAGTGTTACCCAAGAGGTAGGAAGTGTCTAAAAGGTCGACATTGAGACCTCTGGATCGATGAAATAGTAAAGTCCTATAAAAATATGTTGCAATGCAACATGCAATACCAAGAGGAAAGGAATCAACCTGAAGAAGCTTTCGATCAGCATGGGATGTACTACTTAGTTGATTTTCTATGCATTCTATAATACGGATATAATCGAAATTCTATTGTACCTTTTTGCAATTTGAGAATCATAATAATTACCCGTCTTCCAATCTTGTCCATTAGTAGAGAGCCTACAGTAGCTCCCACAAGAAAAATAACACCATAGATGATAGCGCAAACATCACTAGATAGTCCAGTCTCCGCCTTCTCAAAGATTAACCCTGAATATGAATCCAACACGAACAATCCCATCAATACTTGGGTGAAGACGAGGAATAGGCACAATATGAGTCCTTTTCGGGCCACGGGTGATGTAACTGTAATAATTAAACCCGACGCTTCATTAGTAATCCTTTTAAATTCACATAATATATAACATCCCAAATTCAATCTTTAAGATGCTACACAAGATCATTTCAGATTTGAAAAAACCATATATATATAGTCAAATATCCATACGTCTTGTGGGATTGGTTATTGTAGGCGACAGTGATACATATGAGGGCACTTTTGATATAAGGTTTATCTAAATTAATAATACAGATGTAATTTTGACTTCTGTGCATGACTGTGTAGAGACCGACAAGTTTAACGTGAGGGTCTGCTACATAGTGTGCGCTATGTAGCGATGCCTCATGTTAAACTTGTTGGTCTCTAATGCGTGTGCCTTCTACCATAGCCTGCAATGGATGCATGAGTGATAGAATACGAATCAAGTGATACAACGACTCATTCATTCTCATGGTTAATTTTTTGGAAATAACTTTCACATAAGTTGGTTAAATAAATAAAAATAAGAATGCTTCTTTCAACCAAACGTACCTACACGCTTTTTACATAATATTTAATTCCTATGGATCTAATAGTGCAATCAATCAAAATCCATTCCATGACCGCATGTGGTCGATCGCAATCGATGCATTAGATAATATGCCCAATTTATAACTTCCAGAACCCACCAAAAGCATATTGTGAAAAAAATGTGTCACATTATTTTGCTTGTACTTATTGCAATAATAAAGGATTTAATGTCTAATAAAAATGTGCAAATTGTTCCAATTTTAAAATAAAATATAGAAAAAAGAAACTAATGTTAAAACCAACTATTTACGGTTGAAATACAAGAAAGTCCTTTACCACAATAATTGTTCAATTGTGGACTTTGAATGTGGTATTTGAAAGTAGATGACTTATTTAAAATAACAAGTTTCCCTATAACTTCATTAAACCGCAAATAATTTTCAAAACAATTAGCTAAGAAACTTTTATAATGATTATTTCTGTATATATAACTTAGATAACTAAATTGTTATGATCTTTCAGCTATTATATATATCCACCAAGAAACAATAACAGTAAATTAAGTTAATGATAGCGAATACGTTATAGAAGTTTTCACGATCTCAGTCTGAATTAACAAGTAATTTATTATCAATTTGATTTAACTATCAGACCTGTTCAAATGTATTACAAAAGGTGATCATAAAATTCTTACATAAAAGTTTCCATGATCCAGGTCTGTCGGATAATGAGTTTCCTGAATGTTTAGATAACATCTTTTGTTCAAATTCCGGCTTTTTAAGATGAATCCATTCCAATTCAGTGGCCAGCGCCTCTTTCGTCGGTTCGAAATCTGAAATAATGTAACAAAAAAAATAATGAATAATTTTTGTCAACATCAAAAAATGGAACATTAACAATAAAGATAAATTATCATGCCTAAATGAAGCACATGTGCATCCGCAGAAGAGAGGTTATATTAAATATATTATTAACAGACCGTTTTTACGAAGAATGATTATTAGCTATTGCGTCTTTATTCTGGATCAAAATTTATTTAATGTACATTGAAAATAAACAGATTTTGTATTTTTCCTGACGCAGGATTCGTACTCATATCTACAGCATCTTAGATGGACACTTTGCTCTCTTGTGGGGCAAACATAACAATGCATACAATAACCGAATTGACAAATTATTTGAATTTAATATTTTGTGATTTTATTATTACCTATATTATGTTTAGCTTTTACTGACCCAAGTCTAGTTTTCAATATCAGTTTGTTTTCAATTATTGCTGCAATGTGATGGTGTATTCTCAATACCCATGGGAATCGTGTCACTCAGTAGTGATTCGGAGACTTTCGTTCGATTAGATGTAATGATCCGTTCTGACCGGTCAGTTCATTTGAGTCAGTTAGAAACATGAATGTATTGCGCAATAGCATTTTAGCACACGAGTCTGTTATATTTAATCTGCATTATTCATGACGTCTCACTATTCTCAAAGAAATAATCATGTTATCAAGTCACGAATCATGAAAACTTGCTTATGACATCATGAAAATGTATGTTGAACTCACATAAAAACTGGTGACTGTCTCACAGACAGCCTCTGACTCTGGAAATGTAGCTTTTTAGTAATGACTTCACGAGTCAGTCATGACGCATTTGCATAGAAGATGGTGCATGATTGGTTAATGGGCAGGCTCTGATTCATATAGTTTTATTCAGTCGTACATAAACGTTGCACGTCTAATTCTCAGGTTCACATTGAACAGAGTACAACATTAAATAATCGCTTATGTATTGAGTCTTCTGCACTAATGTATTCTAATTTATAGAGTTATTGGCTATCGATTTCATTTTATATACCGATATTGAGTGGTTCTGCTCCTCTGAGTTGTCTTGATATCCTCATAAGTTCTGCTCGAACGGCTCCGCTATCTGTGGGAATTTTCCAAAACCAAGAGATTGCTTTAGCGGCTTCCTGAAAATATAATATATAATTAATACCTAAACCATTTCTTTTATTCAACAAATAATTTACAAGATTTGAGAATGTCACATTCTATATATTGACTACATATAATTTGGAAACACCTCAGATATATACCTACTAGGAAAAATCTTTTTTGAAAAAAATACGATGCAAATTGAACCTGTAACCACTGTATTCACACCAATGTGCTTTACCAATCAAGCTACGGGCATTTTAGTTAATTACGACGAATTTAACTATGTAGCAGTTTGAAATGCTTATCAAATTCTATTAATGTTTTAGGTTTTAGGATAAAAATAATAAAATACTCATGATTAGCCACCAAACAAGTAGAAGTCACTTGCCAATAAAAACATTTGGATAATATTGTGTCCCGTTTTCACTTTCCTATTGGTCAGGTTCAGCATTTCATCCCATTTAGTGACCTTTGGCTGTTAAGAATACCTATATTTACCTTACTTTATTGGCATATTTAATTCAGAGCTGTCATTTTTGTTAATAGTACCTGAATGGTGATGATATAAAACAAAAAAAAAAACTAACCTCTTCTTTCCCAATTTTGAGAAGGTATACCGGTGTCTCAGGAATAAACCAAAAGCAAATCAAAAAGACAATTGGCATTACCATAAGAACAGCGGTAAATATTCTAAATGGCAGATACGCTCCTAGCACGAATGCCGCGATCAAGCCAAACGAATAGAAGATAACCAACATGGTAGCGAGTAGGCCTCGGATGTGTGGTGTACAGCATTCTCCTACCAATAAGGTGGGGAGTGACATACCACCTCCTCCTCCAACGCCGCAGATAAACCGCCCCATCAGCATCACCACCACTGAGCTCGCGCATAATTTAAACAACATTCCTATCTGAAAAGTGATCACTATTATTTGATTTTTGAAGTGAAAAGTTTTTTATGTGCAGTATTGGAATTTTTATTTTTCAAAAATTCGTAGACCACCAGAAAATTCCTGCAGACCATCGGTTGAGAAACACTTTTTAAACTTACTTACTTTTCTATCTTACATATAGATTATGATAAACTTTATGCGTATCTGCAGGTAGATAGATATAAACTGCGATAACTATTACATTGCCGCCGACGATGGCCGAACGGTTTAAGCGTCAAGGATTTCAAGTTATAAACATTAATATTTTTATAAAAATCGATGTTTTTTAAAATAAATATAAAAAATATTAAAACGATGAATTAATCAAAAATCTACACGAGAAAAAATAGAAAACTTAATAAACCAAATTTTAATAATAAATATGACCATAAAAATAATGTAATAATAAAGTAACTTATGACAAAAATAATATGTAACAAATTCACATTTTTTTTACAATTGTAAGATTATCTTTGACTTCTTATCAAAAAAAATTCTCAAATTGCAAGCTTCGTATTTTTCCGCCAGGTTCGCTGTAGGCATAAGGATCCCCCTTAATTTGTCGTTTTTTTTGAATATGTACCTTTTTTGTTTGATTTTGACAAAATGTGGACTTATCATAAATGCATCATGTGTAATGAAAATGCGTCACACGCAACGGCGGCTCCTCTAATACCATCCAAGTGATACGCACTGCCTGCATTTTTGAAGACATCACTCAACTTTTCATTGTTATTCATATGTGTATCACTCACTTCGCGAAGTAGAACATGTAGCAGTATTATGAACAATACTTCGTTCATGAGCGCAAAGCAATTGCGATCAAAATGGATTTTCAGTTTGCACAGGATTACAATGAGGCCATTGTATACTTCTTAAACGGTAGTCCAATGTTCCTGTGGTAGCGTTTTGTGTAGCATTTTTTACACACTTTATGATCGGCGCACGAAATTAGGACTCTAGAAACAAAAACGCCAGTTTCTGTTTCTTAATCTTTAACAATTTCACATTTAAGATTTAATGAATCGCAAAACTTTTACGAAAATACAAACTGCCGCATTTATTTCTAAACCACTCAAATACATTCAATATAATAAAAAAAAACACAGCAGCACTACATGAGTAGTAGGTCGTAGCTGAATAATAAATAAGAACGATAATATAAGAGAAACATACATAAATACATCAGAAATAAATCTGAGTTCGAAGGAATGCTGATTTACAATATAAATATTATCCACGCAATGTTAGTTCATTTTATAATTTCACGTAAATTAATAATATAATGTGAAATTTAAGAAATAAACATACTGCTATGCACTATTAACAAAGTGACCCAGCATACTTCATCCGGTTTTACAACGGTTCATATTTGGCTGACGCATTCATTGTTCGGAGCGTAAAGCCATAAACCGTGACATTTATTTTTCTTTATTGATATTAAATCATTCTAACTGTTTAAAAACTTTTTTAAGAAATAGAATAAATAAACAAAGACATATTTAATTTACCTTCTGAGAAGTTCGATGTTTCAGTCATTATACACTAAGATATTTTCTTAGCTTATTGCCACGGCAGCCTTCGGTGATTAAGGTAATCATGAAGAGACGCTTTACGACCTTTACGTGGCTAGGACAAGTGTTCCAGATGCCGCCAAAGAGTGTGA
The DNA here is from genome assembly GCA_022495005.1 of Rhyacophila brunnea. Classification (NCBI taxonomy): domain Eukaryota; kingdom Metazoa; phylum Arthropoda; class Insecta; order Trichoptera; family Rhyacophilidae; genus Rhyacophila; species Rhyacophila brunnea. Next base: position 701,776 of record JAGYXB010000507.1, on the reverse strand, counting down.
CACTTCGTACCTTTATGGCACAGCCTCAAGGGTTCTGTTGCCATGGCCGGCCCTCCCTCACCCTGCAGCGGTGCTACAAAAGCGACCTACGTGCTGCGGTCTGACATGGCGGGAGGTGCAAGAGTGGAAGTGGCTCGAACTTGTGCTTGCCCTATGCTCCAATGCTGGGTATAGAAGGTAAACCATTGCGCACTACCAGAAAATGCTATTCTGAAGACCACCGGCCGCCACTGGTCACACGTCCAACTTAAATAATGAAAAATACCCATGGGTGGTCTCAAACCACCAACCTTTCGATCTGCAGTCAAATGCTCTAGTTATATACCTAGGCTTTGATTGGTGAAAATATATCCTATTATTGCACCACTTACATCGATTTTAGCGAATACTAACACAATTGTACAAGTTTCTTTGATTTCTTTGCCTTATTTAAGTTGGCTGGCCAACTGCACAAAAACTTAAAATCCAATAGATAAACATGAACGCGTTAATAGATAATATAGGTAGTTAATAATATTTGTACTGTCTGTCAAGTTTTATAAAGTTGGAACTGTTGAGATGAATGGATCTCCGGAAGATAAAAATAGGAAGGATTATGCAATGTTATGAAAATGGCTATACTACGTACGGCAAGTGGAAAACCAATACAGTAGGCTGCTGCCTTTCTCCCATATTTACTGGCGATGATGGTGAAAATAGGAAGTCCCATGAGACCTCCGATGCAAAAGATCCCTCCCGCAAAAGCCACCTGAGCCGGAGTCATAGGGGGTCCCAACGGAGAATCATCGGACGTGACCTCTTCAAGTACCGGAGAGAGCCATCCAATTGCAGCGCCATATGAAAGTGAGCCTAAGTTAACTGGAAATAATAATAAACAAAAATAATCAAGAAAATGAATGATGATGACATGTATCAATTTATACCTTCTTGATTGAGTTTCTAGCTAATAGGCCATCCATGGACTGAAACCGTATGCGGTATCGAACCGTGTGCCATACTATCTTATACTTATCTTTTCTGTTCATGGAAATATATTTTCACAAAGTATATTATAACCATCTGATCGTATCCGTTTATACCATACACTTACACTTAAAAATTTAGTGAAAATATATTTTCATGAACAAAAATTATAAGTTTAGTATGGCACCCGGATCTAAGCGGCATACGGTTCCAGTCCATGGATGGCCTCTTAGTAATGAGATTAACCTTCAAATTGAAGTGAATATGACTGTGTTGGGGAGCATCCAATGGAATCTATTGTTTACCGAATGTAAGCTACTCTTGTCTTGCAAGAAGTCAACAAAATTACCTACGTAATCAATAGATAACTCATTTGTAGATAGACTTTGATTATAGTTTCTTACAGAAGGGAATAGTATCAAAGTATGGTATTGCATGCGTTGATCGCACTACATTTGACCATGCCCGATCCTAAAAAGATCATATTCACAGAATGGAGGTTTGTTTTTACGTGAAATGGATATTAGCCACTCGCTCAACACATTAGGTCGAAACTCTGATTTCAAACACGCATTGATATCCAGGATTCGAATCTGAGACCTGTAGTAATTTATTCAATTTAGGTTTATTGGGATGTGGAAAAATAATTTTAATTAACGCACTGAATTGACTTTGATCAATGTGTATTGTTTGATTTCTGTGACACCTATGACTCCTTTAACAATGTTAACTCCGTGCAGTATGTTGTATTATCGACTGTGAGTTTTAGAAGTAATATTTTTCGTCGATAGATGTTACTATAGACCCACGACATTATAAGCCGTGTTAACTCCTCGGCCAGTCTTGAAATAAAATACGGCAATTTCTATTTTTTGTAAAATGTGTTTAACTTCTTTCCTAAAGGTATATGAATCTTCTAAAGAACGTATTCTAAAATGGTGTATATTGTTTTACTAATAAAAATTACTATTCTAACTTCTATTAATTCTATATCTAATTCTATTAGAATAAAATATATACCATTTTAGAATACTTTGTTTACAAGATATAGGTAGGTACCTATAAGAAAGAAAATTCACATTTTTGTTGACTTGTCAAGATTTTACAAAAATTGAAATTGTCATTTTTATTTCGAGAATAAACGAAAACACCACTTAAATCCTTAAAAAAATAATTCTGCCTGCGAAAGGGAAAAGGAGATAAAACAATAATCACTATTTATTTTGGAATAACTGTGTATGTAAATATGTCTGTAAAATTGACTATTCCAGCGGCATTGATTTGACTCGTCCCCTTTCTACTTTTCATATTCTCACTGTCTTATCATTGTAAATCTTTGCTAAAAGATATTGTACCTTACTGTACATAGGAACTAGTAGTGTGCGGTGACTTGGAGTGCAGATCCAAACAAGGAATTACTAGATAACTTTTGGCTGTTTTTGAAAGTTATGTGGGTACATGTGTGAAATCATATTATAAAATAATAAGTCAATATGTGGACTTAGGTCCATACTCTGACTCGTACACAAATTGAAAAAAAAACAACACATGTAATTGCCAGACCTAATAGGTTGAGCAAGTGGCTGACATCCATTTCTCGTAAAAACAAAATCTGTTAATACAAACCTCCACTCTGTGGAGGCCCATATTATGATCCTATCAGGATCGGATATGGTTTAAAAAAAATGTGGACTTATCGGTTTTTGGAAATAAATGCCTCAAATGAAATTCTCTATTACTTCACTACTGTTTTATCCTTAGTAAAAAGGGATCACTTCATATTGGTGTCAATAATACGATTGTTAGTTAGGTGGGTTATTGTGAGTTATTACTCACCTATAATTGCTGCAATCACTTGATTTTGTAGACTGGGTTTATCTGTTTTTATTCTATCAATGTCTAAGAGACTCATTCTTTCAATACAATAAGTTTAGTAACCTAAAGTCATTGATATTGTAAAGCTGCCTTTAGAAATTGTGTTCCTATTAAATTAAACAAATAATCCATTAACAGGGTTTGTAAAGCGCACAACACTATTTTATAATCTGATACTTCAATTGCACAAAAAGAGAGCATCCTATAGGATAAAGCGGAGGATGGAGGTTGTAGCAAATAGAAAGGAGTGAACACATTTCCTGGAGAAGTCAAGACCAGTGACATTCCTAGGTGGGTAAGTGCCACCCATTAGCATACATAGAATGCTGTCCTTTAATCTTACCTACTTGCTTATTGTTTTATTTATTTTTCAAACAAATATACCAAAAATCTTTAAGGTGACACACACACCATCTATTGAAAATTAGAGCTTTTCCACAAAACGTATTATCAGATACTAATGGTTTTAGGGGTGTGGCGCTGACAGGTTTGGAGGCACCCTTGTGAAAATGTGCGATAAACCATCATTGACATTATATATTATTATAATGGCCAGGTATTACAATAAAACAATAATAATTAAGTATACTGTCAGGATTTTTACGTTAAAACTATTTCTTAAAACTAAGATATCGATTGCCTGCTTCATGGAAAACCGCCACTGCTCTAATCGTTCACTCATTCGCCGCCATTTATAATGTGTCACCCCAACGCAATGCATGGCTTGCCTACCCCCATGGGACATCACTAGCCAAGACCCGCATTGGAATGTAGTGTCAATGATGATGATTATCACATTGTTAAAAAAAACAATTCCGCGGTTCAGGGTAAAAGTTCTTAAGGCACGTTTATATGAATGTAATGTGTGTAAATGATCGTGATCTTTTTTGTGTATCATAGATTTTGTCACGTAAGCAAAATAAATATATATTTTAATTTGTAGAAATGGCTTAAGGGGGGACATGCAAATGAAATGAAAAAAAAGAAATGGCGTGTTTCAAAAAAACACTACCTTATTCTTAGGTCAATAATTATTATAAAGCAATCATTACTCATAAGTTGTTTATCACACTTAAATGGTCAAAGACATAGCTTATAATAAGTATCTTTAGAATCATCTTCAAATGTGTCAATCTTGCCGATTTTTTGAATAATAAAATGCCTAATTCTTGTCAAATTTGGGATCACAGAGATTATCAATATAATTTTTTATCGTGAATATTTTACAAAAATTATCTCGTAATAAATTATACTAATGGTTTTTATAAATGCGTTTAAAAATTAATAAATGTAAAAAATCTTAACACCACTGCACAGTTATGTACCGAAATATGACTATATTCTAAAACATTAGAGCGAGAGGTTTAAAAGAATACTATTTTATGTAACAAAAATACTTTATGCAGTCATCAAATGTTTAAAATAACTATAAAGGATAATAAGGCTTCAAAATTATATAAATAGCTTATCTACAACGTTTAAGGAGTGTCCAGGATCATGGTTTGAAAATACAATAAAAACTCAATTTTGACCTACGACGAGCACGTGGACCGTTAAATTGAGAAAATCATTTTTAACTCTGCGTAAAATTACTTATTCAAAACATTGAATATAACACAATAGGTATCAAAAACTTAATTGTGCATAAATTAATATAGTAAGTAAAAGAAATAAAAAAGTATACTAATTAACTTCTAAGCAGGAATATTTAGGAAACTGTGATTTATTTCGAAACCAATTATCTCAGCTGCCACCAAACTGACTTAAGCACTTTTACCCCGAAACCATAGAATTATTATGTTATGTATTATTAGAACATTTTCCTATACTTTCTAAAAAATTATGTTACACCATTTTTACAAGCTTCTATGTAAATGAATATTAATAGACTATCTTAAAATCAAATGAAACTTGTGCTCTACCAAAGATAAGCCTGCAACTCATATTTAGAATCTGAATAATAAGATTAGTATGTAATTATTTAGCTTAAAGCGGTAAGCAATAAAGCTTAATATGATGAAATGCAATAAAATGATCTAGAAATATTGTGCCATATTAATCAGGTGTTAAAAATCCAACCACTAGGACGGTATGGAGACGAATTCCAGTTGCTACTGCAGTGTGATCAGTAACACAAAACTATTGTATTTAATGTATGGGGTTAAGCAATTCAAGCCGTGTCAGCATATTGATCGGCGATATTAAATAGCTAACCGCAAATACGAATTCCTTAATATCCATTTCCCGTAATGTCTAATTATTATAATTTCTGTAATATCCATTTTTTCATATAGTCGAATTATCGCAAAATCGATATATAATAGTTGTTTCCTAAATATTCTTTTCAAGATATTATTTTGATTGTGAGTATGTCGATAAATAGCGGATCACAAATGATTGGGAATGCCATTCGATTATAACTTTCCGGTAAAAACACATCGCACCACATTGTATTGTATTTACCCACCGGGTGTCGTCTGGGCCGTATTAACAACTGATCATAGCCGAGCGATGCCGAGCTTATACCGAAGCAGCAGTTCATCCATGACTGTCGTTATTATTGTTACATTGTTTTCAGAAAAAAAATGTTTGTTTTCACAATTGGTGTTAACAGCTATGGTTATAGCTATTATTGAAAATGAATCGGAAACACCTATTTGTTTCATTTCTTCTGATGTAATATTCTATATCGAGGATTTGAACTTTGAATCCAAATATTTTGGGTGTGTCATACGAGTCTCATAAATGACTCGGTATTTTCTCACTCATTCTAGCAATTTTTCCTCTTCCATTTTCTTAACTGCCAAAGATTGACTGGTTAACCAAATGACTACTCGGTACTGATGGCAGAACGAAAAGAGACAACACAATAGATAAAACACTAAAGAGCGAAAGAGAAAGAAATTTCCATCGACATTTCGCTACATCTCTACGGCCTCATCCCGGCAATTACGACACCCGGATGAGGCTTGTGCTCTGCCCGCAATTGCATGAATCATCATTTATTCAATCAGCAATAACTTCAGAAAAATATTATCTACAGCAGAAACTGTATTATATTATGTAGATAACATTGTTTGACTTAACCGTTGAATTCAAAGTCAAGATTTATAAGTATATACCTCAAATAAAAGTTGAAATAAACCAAACATTTGCTCTGAGATATTTTACATCATATAATCACTACGACAGATAAGCACCTCATATTGACTTTCATACATCCGGAATGGTTAAAAACATGTGAAATAGATTACCATAAGTAAATATAATTAAAATCAGCATGTTTGGCCATAAGCGGAGCATATTGTGGGCCTTCGCAGAATGGAAATTATATCAGTTAGGTATATCAAAATACAATCACCCAATTCATTAACTCCTTGCACTGGACCAAACACACATAAAAAAGACAGCATGCATTTCTATATGTCCAACCGCGAGATCAATCCCTTGACTCACAGCTTCATAGACGACTGATTTACTAACTCAATTAACACGGGTGCAAATTATACCTTAATATATTACTTATTTTATATTTTTTTTAGATCTACAAAGATTCTAAAAAGAAAACACAGAAATTAAATCAAAAGAACTTTATTCAAAATTTATGTTGGTGACATACCTACTGCACTCTAAAATAATTAAAAAAAAAATTGAGATGATAAAATAGGTCAATACTATCCATAATAAATACTTGTAAAACTATGTAAAACAAATAATCTCAAAATAGGCAAACATGAAACATACATTAAATTTATATACAGAATAGTTTTGAAGTTTTTTGTGTTTTTAATGTTTTAAAGGCAATAAAATTACATTTATAATATTAATACAAATGAGACTGATATTTGCAAACACAGCTCGTTTCAAAATAATTGTTGAAAAATTAACCTTGAATGACATTTTGTAAAGAAAAATACACTTTATAGGAATTTTTAGATAGAAGCCCTAAACCCAACTTTATTACATACAAAATATCAAATCAAAATAACATGAATCTTTCAAATGTGATTTTTTCCAAAATTATTTAGTTGCAAAGACGGCTCATTCCACATTAACCAACAGGAGCTCTGCTTTTGGGTCATGTGACTAAAATTTCAGTGGTATGTGATAGGATGCATACTTGCATAGACGGATTAATTCAAATTGTTAAGTTGCAGAAACGGCTCAATCCTACTTTCACTTTCAAACCTGGCATGATACAAACCTTTATTAAGTAATATTGAAATGAATAAATTTCCCTTTATTTTCTGTTTTAAACATACTACACTACAAATGAATTAAATCATATAAATTAGTTTTTTATTAGTCTGTAAAACAGTTTATTGCATTTTGCCGCAAAATGTGGTTTTGGGAACGAACCGTATTCGCAAATAGTAGCCTTAAATATTATTTTTAATAGCAGAATATCTTATACAAAAGTACTATATGTACTTGCTTATTACAGTTTTATTGATAATATATTTTGCAATGAATTGCTAAAGAGATATAAAAACCTCCATCAGGAAATGCAATTCACTTTAATTCAGATCGACCTGTAAACTGGTGGTCCAAGATGTTTTATAAACATAATTTACATTACATCACCATGTTTGATCCGAAAAGGATCATATTATGGCCTCCTGAGAGTGAAAAGTTTTTACGTGAAATGGATGTTAGCCACTTGCTCAACCTCTTGGGTCAAAACACTCATTGAAAAATAACATATGAATTTATCAGTCCAAGGATTCGAACCCAAGACCCACGAAATTCGTGGGCATAATAACTAGTATGTTTTTTTTATCACAGATGTCATTAGTGTGACATAATTAAGATATGAGTGATAGTACACATGTGAACAGTTTGCAAATTGGTTTGTTGAAATAATATAATATGTATTTTTGGTAGTTCCTATTAATAATCTTAAATAAATAATATATCGAATATTTAAAAAAATGCTTAACCAAACTTCACTATGTTTAGAGGCCGACCATAGAGAAAAACCGCATGTGGTTTTGAACTCTGTGTCATACTAAACTTATGATTTATGTTCATGGAAGTATATACAATGTAATACTATTTTTGATCCTTCTAAGATTCATTCTTATGAAACATTTGGCATTTTAATCATGCTCTCATTTGCCGAAAGGATTCTTGACGGCTTCGAACCGGCCAGTCTCTGCAGGATCTCCTCTTGGGTGTAGCCTTTCGTTTCAGGCAGTACGAACCACCAAAAAATAGCACTGAGCATAGACACAAAAGAATAAAAATAAAACACAACGTGGATGTCCAACGCTTCCACTGCCAGTGGAAAAATTTGCAGGAGAAGGTAGGCTGTCAGCCACATGAACCCCATCACCACGCTAGTCGCAGCATCACGGACCTACAGACAAACAAAGAAATATTAAAAATTAACACAGGTTTTTAAGAAGAATCTTCTTCTGAAGGTTGGTTGGATCAGGTCTGGGAAAACTACGGCCCACGGGCCACCAAGTATTTCTGTGGGGCCCGCCAGCTTTAATTGTATTTCTGAAAAAAGTTAACTTAGTTAATAATATAATATATAATTCATTGAAAAATTTATCAACATGTTTATTAATTGTTTTCTCATCTCTGGTTTTGTTCAAACTAAGATTGAATTTCAAATTGCGCGCGAACTGGACCGAGCCAATGTGTGTATCACCGATGAATATTTACAAGCAGTTTTAAGAATCTTAATTACAAAATTAACATATCTATTATTATATTATTTTGACCATGTCCGATCCTAATAGGATCATATGGGCCTCCAGAGAGTGGAGGTTTGTATTAACAGATTTTGTTTTTATGAAAAATGGATGTCAGCCACTTGCTCAACCTATTAGTTCCATACTCTGATTCATACACAAATTGAAAAACAATATGTGTACTTGTCAGACCCAGGATTCGAACCTGGGACCCACGACTCTATAGGCCGATGCTTAAGCCGCTCGGCCAACGTTTTTTTGATGATTTATGAAATTAAAAAAATGTTGAAAAATTTAAAACACTTTAATTCTTCTCATTAACTTGTTGGCTATTATAAAATCATTTATTTTGTTATGTTGAAATTCCTTTTACATGATAATATATAATTTATGTTTAAAATAGTATTTTGCTTGCTTATATTCCTAATGTGGCCCTTCATCCAAAAAGTTTGCTAAGGGCCTGCGGTAGATGATTAAATCAGCTGTCTCTAATAGAATTTATTGATCACTTGATTGATATTCACCACATCATATAAAAATTATTTATTCAGACAAATTAACATTTTGTTCACAATACAATAAACTTTATTATATAATAAGTGTAGGCACAAAAAAATTACATTTGGGTTTATGTTATGTAAATTTAATATTATTATTCTTAACCAGTGGCGGCCGGTGATGTTTTGGATTGTAATTTTTGAGGGTGCGCTAGAAACTTACCTTATTGAAAAATGAAATCAATTCGGCGTTGTTTTTGATTTGACAAAACATTATTGACATTTGGGAAATTACTTGTATATTTTATATTTTTAATAAAACATGATGCGAGTTACTTAAATCTTTATTGGATTAGTTTTAAGAAACGATTGTATCTCTTATAGTAGATAAATACCTCTTACTTTTAACGGAAGCCATCTTATTCTATATAAGTACATTAGGTATCTTTAGCAATTTGTACACTATGAATAATAATTATTATATATTAATATAAACTGCACTTTGTGAAATAGTATTGAAATTTATTAGCTTATCACTAGAATTCATGAATTAATAATCTTCTATATTCTAAATAACCGACATCATTTCGCGATTAGTCAACACACAGGATAATGAAATATTAATTTTCCAGAAATGCGGTAGGTAGCAAAATTATTTTTATCTTCACTGATTTAAATTGGAGTACACATAATTCAAAATATCTTACCGACATTGTATTTCTTACCGATTTTAAATTTAGAAAATAATTAATTCTATTGTTTTTAGTTTTACAGGCATTTTACATACGAGATTGCTAAATATGATACTAAACATAATTTGACTGTAAACAGTAAACTGTAGCATCTATTATAACAAACCATAATTCAAATCTGTAATTGCTCTCTACTCAGACCAATATGATGTCATTTTACCCGGTCGGCGCACGATATTCTGGAACTTACGCATGGCGAAAACAATTAGCACGGCTTAAGTTGTTTTATAATGGCTTTAGTTCATACTAAGATTTGGGTTCATTTTAAGTAAACTAAATATATTGCCGGGGCGCAAATGACTACAGTAAGGATGACGTATACGGTGCATAGTGCCTGTATTAACGCCTATTGGCAATATGGGCACATCGGTTTATGGTTTGCATTACAATAAGTGAGCGATAATATTAAAAACCTAATATGATTTACGATGTTTCATAACAATGCAAGCAGTGCAGTGCACTTGTATGATGTTAGACCAGCCGGCGCTGTTTGTTCTTAACCCATTGGTGACCTAACAATCAATGCTATCATTATTTTTATTTATTTCAAGGAATTCTTAACTAGCTTCTTACTTCATAATATACAAGATGAAGAATTTTATCTATTATCTACTATCTTTAAAGAAGTGGTTAATTCTGTCATTCATATTATTAATAAGAATGAAATTTGGATATTAAATATATTATTAATGCATAATATTGAATTAATTTAGAATGAATGATCAAAACACAATCTTACTTCATTGGCGAAAACCTCCGAAGCAATGACAAATGACATAATTGCCGGTCAAGAACTTTTACTGGTACAGAGATAACAGCTACCAGCCTGTAATTCTACATTTGAAGGGGGCCCTTGGCTAAAATATATTGGGGGCCCAAAAATGTTGCTCTACGATAGTAGATCCTATCGGTGAATTCTGAATTCAAATTGAGATATTTTTTATTTTTGAGGTTAAATAATGTCTTCAGACAATTTTGTTGTACCGTTACCAACGTTACCGATTATTAAAAGAATATAAAATGAAATGGGTAGCTACATCTAGAGTTGGGTATTTCCTGAGAAAATCTCAAAATCGAGATTCGGGATTTCCAGAAAAGAATTCTCGAGAATTCTCGAGATATCGGGGAATTTAAAAAAATCTCTAAAAATCCTAAAATCAGTGTAAAAACAGACAAATTCAAAAAAAATATGTTTTTTTTAAATTCATGTAAGAAGACAGACAAAACAGAAGTAGGAAAACAAATATAATTCAAAACATTACTTATTAAAATGGAATTTCACAAAACGCAGACTGTCAATTGCTGCGTCTGACAATCGCGTAAGCTTTTGAGACACAAAATTCCCTGATGTTGCAAAAATTGCGCTCATTTTGAGTCGACGTTGGCTTATTTGTGTTAAATGCCCCGATCAGTCATTGAACATTTTGTGTTTTCTGTCCACTTTTTTCATGTAGAAAATCGTTTTTTGTTAATGTTAATGTTAAAAATTTCAATTTTCGAGATTCGGGATGGAAAATCTCAAAAATTCCTCAAGAAATCATCCATGAATTCAAATTTTGTATATATATGGGCAACTTCAAGTGTTCATATCTCGTGAATTAAACAACACAAAAACTTCAAAATATGTGCGATGATTTTAATTTTGTTCAAGTTTACGTTGGATCCTGAATAAACTTTGTGTTTTATAATATAGATCAGATGATCAAACCGCGGCCCAAAATAATACTATAATAAATAAGTATAATAAGTACTTCATCACCAAATTTTTCATTGAATATGGCAAAATTCAAATTTTCTATATACTAAGTTGTGTCATGCAAATCCATATGTACGTAATGCAGAGTGAAGAGTACTGATATTTTATGTGACTATTAAATTTAAAATAATAGAATGTATGTCTCATCTAGTATAATAAACACTTTTACCCACTACGGACCGTGAACAATTAGAAAATGGATAAATTGACCCTTCTTTCCAATAGGTTGTGCATACAAGCCTGCAAAAACAATCATTTCTCTCAGTCATAATAATTACCCTTCTGCCTATTTTGTCCATAAGCAGAGATCCTAAGGTGGTTCCCATAAGAAGAATGACAGAGTAGCTGATAGCGCAGGCGTCGCTGGACAGTCCAGTCTCCGCCTTCTCGAAGATTAACGTTGAATAAGAATCCAACACGATCATACCCATCAAGGTTGGTGATATAACGAGAAATATACACAGTAGGAGTCCTTTCCGAGCCACGGGTGATGTAACTGTAAGTAAAGCCAACGCTTCATTAGTGAACTCGTACCCCACGGCTTTGAATATATACAAAGACAGTCGCTCTAGCAACTATGTGAGCATGGGTAGTTGCCAAAAATCATTATTGAAATTCAACAATCATAATGTGGCACTAGAATTATTAAAGTGGTGATTCACCGCACCTATCGCATGAGTTTTAAACTGTGATGTCTTGTTTAATTGCTATTATTAAAAAAAAAAAGATTTTAGAAAAACCGTACTTTTTCAGTGAGTGGATAAATTATGAAAAAAGTTATTAAAAAATATAAACTACCTAACATGTTGGTTTTCTAGTATCATTTCATGGTATCCTTATTTTAGCATTTTTTGAATGAGAAAGAATTTAGATACTATATATAGATAGATTTAGATTGCTGCCAAAAGTTGGTAAGTCAATAATTTAGGTATATAGAGTTAACAATAGATTATTTGTCTATATTATTCAATGACATTATTAATGGACAACGCACTCAATACAGTAACTAGCAAGTAAATTCGCGCATAGCGACATTCGCACAAGCATAGGTAGGTAGACGTCACGCAATTTCCATTATGCGATATCACGCATCGGGAATTTATAGCAATATCGCACCGTGAGTGTAAAACCAAAGCATCTGCAAAAGACATATTTTGGATATATTAGGGTTTGAAGTCTTCGTTTTGTTAGGAGAAATAGAGTTTCTAAAAAAACCATAATATTTGGTTTATATCTACATTATATTGCATGTTCTTTCAGTTACTTCACTTTTACATTATCAAGTTCACGACTTTTGCAGTTATTTTGCGTTTAATCTCAAAATTGAAAAATTTGCAGATGCCTTGGTTTTACACTCACGGTGCGATATCACCTTTATTGTAATGGCGTTAGAACGGTGTTTCTAGTGTCAATGTTCATTTGAGCGAACCCGTTCGAACCGAACCATTCGGCAGACCCGAAAAAAAGCATCAGGAATTTAAAGCAATATCACCTTTATTGTAATGGCGTTAGAACAGATTATGCCATTCGGCAGACCCGACAAAAAAAGTGAGTGTCATATTTTTTTCCAGATGCTTCGTCCATATTAATGTCATTGATATTATTATATAAATATCTATGCAAGAAAAAAACTCATCCAATTTATTATAGATTATAGAGCACATAAAGCACAAAGAAATTAACATTATGCCTCATTTTAGAGCACATGTCAAACTTCAAATTGCAACTACTCCATAACTTAATTTATTATTTTAAGACCAATTTTTCGCCGTAACCAACCCCATATAAAAAACTGTCATAAAATGTATGTATTAAAATAAATATGGACCGCAAAATATTACAATTTCTCCAAAATTACAAATCAATTATGAACGCCTATGAATAATTGACAAAATGTATTTGACTGTGTTAACAAAATAATAACTTGAAAAGTGCTGTAATCACGAAGTCTTTTATAGTAGGTATTAATCTAATATATAAAAATCAATATTCGTTTGTTTGTTCGTATTTTATGCGCTGCCATACCGTTCATCCGATTGCGATAAAACTTTGTCAACTTATTGTTTGCACTTGCGCAAATTATAGGCTATATTTTCTATATAAAAATGAATGTATGTCTGTCTGTCTTTCTGTCTGTCCCGTATGCGTTCCTATACCATTCATCCGATTGCGATGAAACTTTGGTGAGTTGTTGTGTGCACACCCGCGAAGGTTTCTGAATTAGTACAACCATCTTTCTTCTTTCTATTTTTTTTTTCTTTCGACCATGTTCGATCCTAATAGAATCATATGGGCCTCCACAGAGTAGAGGTTTGTGTTAACAGATTTTGTTTTTACGAGAAATGGATGTCAGCCACTTGCTCAACCTATTAGGTCCATACCCTGGCACACACAAATTGAAAAACAATATGTGTACTTGCCAGACCCAGGATTCGAACCTGGGACTCACGGCTTTATAGTCCAACGCTTAAGCCGCACTTTTATTCGTATGGTTCCTATACCATTCATCCAATTGCGATGAAACCTTCGTAAGTTGTTGTGGTAACACCCGTAAAGGTTTCTGAATTAGTACAACCATCTTCTTCTTCTTCTATTATATCTTCTTTTAATCGTATGGTTCCTATACCATTCATCCGATTGCAATGAAACTTTTATCAGTTCTTGTGCAAATGCTCGCAAAGGTTTCTGAATTACTACAAACATCTTCTTCTTCTTCTTCATTATATCTTCTTTTATGCGTATGGTTCCTATACCATTCTTCCGATTGCGATAAAACCTTCGTAAGTTGTTGTGGTAACACCTGTAAAGGTTTCTGAATTAGTACAACCATCTTCTTCTTCTTCTTCTATTATATCTTCTTTTATTCGTATGGTTCCTATACCATTCATCCGATTGCGATGAAACCTTCGTCAGTTGTTGTGGTAACACCCGCAAAGGTTTCTGAATTAGTACTCTTCTTCTTCATTCTATCTTCTTTTATTCGTATGGTTCCTATACCATTCATAAGATTGCAATGAAACTTTCATCAGTTGTTGTGCAAATACTCGCAAAAGTTTCTGAATTAGTACAACCATCTTCTTCTTCTTCATTATATTCTCTTTTATTCGTATGGTTCCTATACCATTCATCCGATTGCAATGAAACTTTAGTGAGTTGTCGTGCGCACGCTTGCGAAGATTTCTGAATTAGAAAACCATCTTCTTCTTCTATTCCTATGTGTTTCTATACCATTCATCCGATAGATTGCGATAAAACTTTTGTCAGTTGTTGTGCGCACACCTGCGAAGGTTTCTAAATTAGTATTATATAAAATACAAAGTTTGTTGTTTGTTTGTTCCATCCAATTTTGAATTTTTTACTACATATTAATACTATCAATAACGCTTGCATAATTCTGTACCTCAGAGGCAGACGGTTGCAAATCCAAATACCCAATTGTCCATGACTCACGTATTCTCCATTTATGGGGACCCGTGTCATTCCAGTCAAGTTGTCTAAATAAGTCTTCAAATGTAGCTGTAAATAGTTTAGGTGAGATTGTATCACCTTGTCGGACTCCTTTGCTGATAGGAAATTCACGATGGTTTATGGAGATGTTGTTGCGCTACTGTATATATTATTGAAAATATTTATATAGCGCCCGGGGATTCCTCGATTTCTGAGTGCATCGAGTATTGAAAATTTCTTTATGGAATCGAACGCTTTCTCATAGTCTATAAAACCCATGGATAGCGGCAGCTTGTATTCCTATTACCGCTCTGATTTCTCTGATGACTTGGATAATATGGTCCATAGTGCTGTATCCTTCTCTAAAGCTCGTTCTCCTGGCTGGTTCTCGTCTAGTACATATTGCAGACGGTTTGAGAGAATTTTGTCTTAGTGGATTATTGGATTTGCATCCTTCTGCTTCTAAGGTAGGTATGGCATTTGCATCTTTATGCTATGCATATCTCGGACTAGAACTTTCATCTCTCTGACACTAAAAGATAAAGCCTTTAGCATGACGATTCTTAAAAAAACTCATTTTCCCCAAAAACGGAGTTGCATCCGTCTGCCTCTGAGGTACAGATATTTTGGATTCGATTTTAATTTAGTGTTCTTTTGTTTGACTTTTACTCCTATTATAATTATTTTCATATTGCCATATTGTATTATACAGATATTTTAATATTGAAAAGATAATTACTTATTATTATTTTTTAAATATCTAAGATAAATGTATCCACGAAGCGAACCTGTGCAAAGCCGGGTACTTCAGCTTGTATATTATGCAGTCATTAAATGTTAATTTCTAAGATGAGAAAAGACAAGTTTTCATAATGTCACATACGTTTTTCTTACACAGTCTATAGATTATCTAGGCTAAGCTCACAAAGATATACTACGGCACACCGGCCCTTAATAACCTTTTCTATGCCTCACGATATTACTAGGGCAGTACCTGACAGGCCGCAGATTTTTAAGGACACACATTGAATGTAGATCGAAGCTCTTACTACAATCGCTGTAATACCGATAATTTGTGTTTTAGTATTTCATAATTATTCGAACAGATGTCACTATGTGTTTAATTTTTTAGATTATGCAAATCAATCGACAGTGGCTAGTAATTTGAGATTAAAATCGGACGAGATAACTCCCGAAATTTGTATGTGCGGCCTGTCGATCACGCCTCATAGAGCGAGAAAACTCACTGAATGCATAGAGCCGGTTAACACTTGTCTGTTTAAGTTTATTGCATATTTCTCCACAATCACAAGCACAATCCGCAATCACGAGCCACATCCAGAAAGTAACTGACATACTTATTTTTGTGTTCCCTGCGCATCTATTATATACACAAGACTTCTTTCGGCCTCTACTGCAGTTATCTAGGGAAGGTTTATATAGAAGTAATGAAACTTATTGTAACAATTACAATAAGTTAGCCATCTAAACAGTCAAAACTGTCTATCTCGCTCTAAAATTTACCACAGCCAAAAGAGGTGTTGTTACTTAGTACCTATTGTAACAATTACACCTAACTTATTGTAATTGTTAGACCGATATTACTTCGATGCAAACCTACCCTAGATACCTGCGTAGCGGCCGAAAGCAATCTTGTGTATAGAATAGATGCCCTGATCATGCATTAAATAAAACTAATAATTTAGCTTACATAGAAGTTTCCATGAGTTTGGTCTTTCATGTTAACAGTATTCTGAATGTTCAGATAGCCTCTTTTGTTCATTCTCTGGCTTTTCACGCTGAATCCATTCCAATTCAGTGGCCAGCGCTTCGTTCGTCGGTTCGAATTCTGAAATATATATCGCACTAGAATCAATGTATTCAACTTTATATAGTTGAAAATGCACCCCCCGAACAACGACAAGCGGCACATATTTTGCATATCTTTTAAGTTAAGTATAAAACAATGTTAATAAGATCACTGTGAACGTTTTAGTGAAGATTCTATGAAGTCTAGAAGTATATAAGTCTATATTTTCTATATTAATATAATATAATATCAATATGTAAATAAAAAATATTATTTTCCTGAAAAAATATTTGATTAAACATTAAATTTTTCTTCATTCCTCAAATTTATTAAAATGTGCCCTTATCGTTGTTCAGGGGTGCCTTCAGTTATTGGATATAGATGTAATGTACCGATATTGAGTGGTTCTGCTCCTCTGAGTTGTCTCGATATCCTCAGAAGTTCCCCTCGAACGCCTCCACCAGCAGCAGGAATTTTTCGAAACCAAGCGATTGCTTTAGCGGCTTCCTGAAAATATAATAAATAATCATTCATACATTATTATCATGTATAATAACAGTGACTTTAACCTGAATGACAAGATGAAATAAAACAAAAAGAAATACTAACCTCTACTTTTCCGGTTTTGAGAAGGAAAACGGGCGTCTCAGGAATAAACCAATAGCATATTAAAAAGATAATTGGCATTACCATAAGAACAGCGGTAAATATTCTAAATGGCAGATACGCTCCTAGCACGAATTCCGTTAATAAGCCGAGTGAATAGAAGACCATCAACAGAGCGGCGAGTAGGCCTCGGATATGTGGTGTACAGCATTCTCCTACCAATAAGGTGGGGAGTGACATACCACCTCCTCCTCCAACGCCGCACACAAATCGTCCCATCAGCATTACCATCACTGAGTTCGCGCATAATTTAAACAACATTCCTATCTGAAAAGTGATAACAGTTATTTGATTTTTGAAGTGAAAAGTTTTTTGGGTGCAGTATTGTAATTTTTATCATAGGCATTTCAAAAATTCGTGGACCACCAGAAAATTTCTGCAGACCATCGGTTGAGAAACACTATTCTTAACCAAAACTTGATAAATATACATATTGATTATGATAAAGTTTGTGCATATCTGCAGGTAGATATATTGCGATAACTATAATATTGCCACCCACGATGGCCGAGCGTTTTAAGCATCGGCCTATAACGTCGTGGGTCCCAGGTATCCTGGATCTGTCAAATACACATATTGTTTTTCAATTTGTGTTTGAAGTCAGCGTATGGACCTGATGAGGTTGAGTAAGTGGCTAACATCCATTTCTCGTAAAAATAAAAATCTGTTAATGCAAATCTCTACCCTGTGGAGGCCGATAATAATATGATCTTATTAGGATCAGACAATAAAAAAAAAATAGCAATTTCACTGGTAGAATAAATCCGGCTTATGTGAGGCATATAAAAGCAAAAACCATATCATTGCATAGAAGTAAATAACGTTTTTGTGTTTAACGCTAAAATTATTAGTTTTAACGATTTTTTTCACTGCAGCCAGTCAACCAATAACTACAATAAATATAAGCAAATTAAAATTAGACATATCGGGATTTGCCTATAACTTGAAACTTTGAAACTTTTGCAAGTTATATATCATTACATATTATATGTCCGTACCTATTATTTGTTCGATGATGACAAAATGTGGACTTAACGGTTTTTGCATTTAGATGGCTCATGTGTAATGAAAATGCGCCTCACGTATTTGTGTCAGCTGGTCAACTGTACAGATAATATAGGTAGTTAATAATATTTGTACTGTCTGTCAAGCTTTATAAAAGTTGGAACTGTTGAGATGAATGGATCTCCGGAAGATAAAAAGAAGATGGATTATGCAATGTTGTGAAAATGACTACACTACGTACGGCAAGTAGTAAACCAATACAGTAGGCCGCCGCCTTTCTCCCATATTTACTGGCGATGATGGTGAAAATGGGAAGTCCCATAAGACCTCCGAGGCAGAAGATCCCTCCTGCAAAAGCCACCTGAGCCAGAGTCATAGGGGGTCCCAATGGAGAATCATTGGAAGTGACCTCTTCAAGCACCGGAGACAACCAGCCAATTGCAGCGCCATAAGAAAGTGAACCTAGGTTAACTAGAAATAATATTAAACAAAAATAATCAGGAGATTCATGATGTATCAATTTATAGATACATTCTTGAGCGAGTTCTTAGCTAATGACCTTTAAATTGAAGTGAATATGGCTGTGTTGGGGAGCATCCAACGAAATCTGTTGTTTACCTAATGTAAGATATTCTTGTCCACAAATTAACCTACGTAATCAATAGATAACTCATTTGTAGATAGACTTTGAGATAGTTTCTTACAGAAGGGAATAGTATCGAAGTATGATATTGCATCCGTTGATCGCACTACACAAATGGTCCCATGTCAGAAGATCATACGGGCCTCCACAGAAAGGAGATTTGTATTAACAATCTTTTATTTTTAAGAGAAATGGATGTTAGTTACTTGCTCAATACATTAGGTCCAGACTCTAACTCCAAACACCCAATGATAAACAGTATGTATATTTGTCAGACCCAGGACTCGAACCTGAGACCCGTAGCAGTTTATTCAATTTAGGTTTTTTGGGATGTGCAAAAATAATTATAATTAACGCACAGAATTGACTTATTTCGATGACACGACTCCTTTAACAATGTTAACTCCGTGTAGTATGTTATATTATCGACTGTGAGTTTTAGAAGTAATATTTTTCGTCGATAGATGTTGCTATAGACCCACTACATTATAAGCCAACTTGTTAACTGCGCGGCTGTCGTGGTTCTTGAAATAAAACACGGCAATTTCTATTTTTCGGAAAAGATGTTTAACGCTTTCGCTGCTGAATAGATAATGAGATTTTAATTGCCCCCTTTAAAATGCACGTTAATTACATCGATCGGCCGCCTGGTCATTACGCACCGTGTGCGTCTTCCGCGTCCAAAGTATTAACTTCTTTCTTAGAGGTATATCTTAAGAAGGTATTCTAAAACGGTGTATATTGTATTACTAATAAAAATTACTATTCTAACATGTTATTTTTATTAGAATAAAATATTCACCATTTTGGAATACTTTGTTTACAAGATATAGGTACCTATAAGATAGAAAATTCACATTTTTGTTGACTTGTCAAGATTTGACAAAAATTGAAATTGTCATATTTATTTCGAGAGCCACATAAACGAAAACACCACTTAAATTCTTAATAAATTAATTCTGTCTGCGAAAGGCAAAAGGGGATAAAACAATAATCACTAATTATTTTTGACTTTTGAGATTGGCCATCCTTTTCATTACAAGTGGTTTTAACTATCCAAGCAAGGATTTACTAGATAACTTTAGGCTGTTTTTGAAAGTTATGTGGGTACATGTGTGAAATCATATTTTAGAATAATATGTCAATATGTGGACTTAGGTCCATACTCTGACTCTACACAAATTGAAAAAAAAAACAACATGTATAATTGTCAGACCTAATAGGTTGAGCAAGTGGCATCCATTTCTCGTAAAAACAAAATCTGTTAATACAAACCTCCACTCTGTGGAGCCCCATATGATCCTATTAGGATTGGACATGGTTTCAAAAAAATGTGGACTTATCGGTTTTTGGAAATAAATTCCTCAAATGAAATTCTCTATTACTTCACTACTGTTTTATCCTTAGTAAAAAGGGATCACTTCATATTGGTGTCAATAATACGATTGTTAGTTAGGTGGGTTATGGTGAGTTATTACTCACCTATAATTGCTGCAATCACTTGATTTTGTAGACTGGGTTTATCTGTTTTTATTCTATCAATGTCTAAGAGACTCATTCTTTCAACACAATAAGTTTAGTAACCTAAAGTCATTGATATTGTAAAGCTGCCTTTAGAAATTGTGTTCATATTCACAATCACAATCACAATAAATCAGGTATTACAATAAAACAATAATAATTAAATATACTGTCAGGATTTTTATGTTAAAACTATTTCTTAAAACTAAGATGTCGATTGCCGGCTTCATGGAAAACCGCCACTGCTCTAATGGTTCACTCATTAGCCGCCTTTTATAATGTGTCACCCCAATGCAACGCATGGCTTGCCTACCCCCATGGGACATCACTGGCCATGACCCGCATTGGAATGTTGTGTCGGTGATGATGATTATCACATTGTTATAAAAAACAATTCCGTGGTTCAGGGTAAAAGTTCTTAAGTCACGTTTATATGGATGTAATGTGTGTAAATGATTGTGATCTTTTTTGTGTATCATAGATTTTGTCACGTAAGCAAAATAAATATATATTTTAATTTGTAGAAATGGCTTAAATTGAGAAAATCATTTTTAACTCTATGTAAAATTATTTATTCAAAACATTGAATATAACACAATAGGTATCAAAAACTTAATTGTGCATAAATATAGTAAGTAAAAGAAATAAAAAAGTATACTAATTAACTTCTAAGCAGGAATATTTTGGAAACTGTGATTTATTTCGAAACCAATTATCTCAGCTGCCACCAAACTGACTTAAGCACTTTTACCCCGAAACAATAGAATTATTATGTTATGTATTATTAGAACATTCTACTATACTTTCTAAAAAATTATGTTACACAATTTTTACAAGCTTCTATGTAAATGAATATTAATAGACTATCTAAAAACCAAAAAACCTTGTGCTCTACCAAAGATAAGCCTGCAACTCATATTTGGAATCTGAATAATAAGATTAGTATGTAATTATTTAGCTTAAAACGGTAAGCAATAAAGCTTAATATGATGAAATGCAATAAAATGATCTTGAAATATTGTGCCATATTAATCAGGTGCTAAAAATCCAACCACTAGGACGGTATGGAGACGAATTCCAGTTGCTACCGCAGTGTGATCAGTAACACAAAATTATTGTTTTTCATGTATGGGGATAAGCAATTCGAGCCGTGTCAGCATATTGATCGGCGATATTAAATAGCTAACCGCAATTACGAATTCCTTAATATCCATTTCCCATAGTGTCCAATTATTATAATTTCCGTAATATCTATTTTTCCATATAGTCAGCCATATCGAATTATCTCAAACTCGATAATATAATAGTTATTTCCTAAATATTCTTTTCAAGACATTATTTTGATTGTGAGTACGTCGATAACTAGCGGATCACAATTGATTGGGAATGCCATTCGATTATAACTTCCCGGTAAAAAAACCTCGCACCACATTGTCATTGTATTTACCCACCGGGTGTCGTCTGGGCTGTATTAACAACCCATCATAGCCGAGCGATGCCGAGCATATACCGAAGCAGCAGTTCGTCCATGACTGTCGTTATTATTGTTACATTGTTTTCATAAAAAAAAAAATGTTTAAGTTTTCACAATTGGTGTTAACAGCTATGGTTAAAGCCATTAATGAAAATGAATCGGAATCGCCTATTTGTTTCATTTCTCCTAATGTAATATTCCATATCGAGGATTTGAACTTTGAATCCAAATATTTTGGGTGCGTCATACGAGTCCCATAAATGACTGGGTATTTTCTCACTCATTCTAGCAATTTTTCATCTTCCATTTTCCTTACTCCCAAAGATTGACTGGTTAACCTTTCCCTTACCATGGTAAAAAAATTACGCCCGATCCCATGCTGTCCACTCAGTGTCCCGATAGAAATTTGGCATTTTAAAAGCTAATTGATTGCTTCAAAAGGTAAAGTATGTTTTTAAATACTATTTAGTCATCGTTTAACATGTTATTCTGTGTATATCACATGCAATTATCTTATAATCGTGTATAATAATCGGACATCTATAAATGTACGTCATAACCAAACCACGGTGTGTCTCGATCTGTTTTAAATGGAACAACGAACACACGCTGTCATTTCACGGAGAGTGGGGATGGCTAATTCATCCGAAGCGAACGAGGGTGTTGGTAGAATAACACGTGTGCATGCGTTCGTTATTACGTTCGCCACATAAAATAATAGATACCTAGCATATTATGAAATAATATTGGCTTCGATATATTTTAATGAACACATTTAGTTTTATTGCTTACATAGTAGGTACCTAAAATATTAAGTAAACATATTATAAACGTGAAATAACAACTTAAATAATAAAACTACCTACTTATATAAGAATCCCAATCAATCTCTGAAATGAAAAATATTAAGAAAAAATATGACATATTATTATAATAATAAATACATTTAAACATTTTATGCAGATTGAGGTTTTTTTGCTATTTATATTTAGTCAATACCATTATGTGCTGACGATGTCCATTTAAAATGGTAAACCTACATATCATGAACTAATTTTTCGGACATGGGTACAGAGAAATATTAGAATGGCGAAGGGTGGAGGTAAGCTGTTGAGGTCCGAAATAAATAGTGCACACTAAACTTTGTCAGTCATGCATATTTGTTTTCATTGAACAAAACCACAATTATTTACAGATGGTAGGTACTGGTTAGTTGTAAAAATTAAATTATACACCGCAAAAAAAATACTGCTCTATTTATATAATATCTAAAATACTCTATTAAATTATACATCATTTTTGATATTTTATAGATGGAATAATATTTTGTATCAGATTATTGTTTGGTTTAGGCAGGACTTGAAGCGTCTAGTTTCAAAAGCCCCTAAAACGACTTTTGACAGTTCTGAGAAAAAGTCATATATATTGAATGCGTGAACTTTATGTATTTATTATTTGATTTATACACTATAAAGAGTATAATATTTAGTATGCCTTACTCACTTTCTGCATATTTTACTGAGAGAATATATTAAAAATCCAATGATTTTCATTTTAGGGGACTTAGGAAACTAAACTATCGTTTTAGGGGCTTTTGAAATTAACATGTATGATTTTAGGGGGTAATGCATGGAGGAGCGCATGAGGAAATTGCACAAGGCGTCCTGTGGTTATATTTCTTAGAGAAAAAATAAATATATTTTGTACAAATTAAAAAAATATTTATATGAAGTAGGTAACTAAAATTAACAATATAAATTATGTTAACGATATAGAATTTACTATTGTATACATACATATTATATAATTAAAAATATTACAAATAATAATGAAATAGAACAGTAGTCTATACTTATGTATAAAAATGAATGTTTGTTTGCCCCGCAGCGTTCTTATACCATTCATCCGATTGCAATGAAACTTTGGTGAGTTATTATGTGCATACCCGCAAAGGTTTTTGAATTGGAAAAACTATATTTTTCTTCTTAGTCTTCTATTCCATCTTCTTCTATTCATATGCATTGCTATACCATTCATCCGATTGCAATGAAACTTTCGTCAGTTGCTGTGCTCACACCCGCGAAGGTTTATGAATTAGTACAACTATCTTCTTCTTCTTCTATTCCTATGATTCATATAACATTCATCCGATTGCGATGAAATTTTCGTCAGTTGTTGTGCGCACACCCGTGAAGGTTTCTAAATTAGAAAACTATCATCACCTTCTTCTTCTTCATCATTCTATCTTCTTTTATTCATATGGTTCCTATACCATGCACACCCGTGAAGGTTTCTAAATTAGAAAACTATCATCATCTTCTTCTTCTTCATCATTCTATCTTCTTTTATTCATATGGTTCCTATACCATTCATAACGATATAGAATTTACTATTGTATACATACATATTATATAATTAAAAATATTAAAAATAATAATGAAATAGAACAGTAGTCTATACTTATATATATAAAAATGAATGTTTGTTTGCCCCGCATGCGTTCTTTTACCATTCATCCCGGGTGTGCGCACAACAACTGACGAAAATTTCATCGCAATCGGATGAATGTTATATGAATCATAGGAATAGAAGAAGATAGAAAAGAAGAAGAAGAATATGATTGTACTAATTCATAAACCTTTGCGGGTGTGAGCACAGCAACTGACGAAAGTTTCATCGCAATCGGATGAATGGTATAGCAATGCATACGAATAGAAAAGAATAAGAAGAAGATGGTTGTACTAATTCATAAACCTTTGCGGGTGTGAGCACAACAACTGACGAAAGTTTCATTGCAATTGGAAGAGTGGTATTGGAACCATACGAATAAAAGAAAATAGAATGAAGAAGAAGATGATTTTTCTAATTCAGAAACCTTGGCAGATGTGCACACAATAACTCACTAAAGTTTTATCGTAATCGGATGAATGGTATAGGTATAGTGTAAATATAATACATATATTCTAGTTAGTGGCTGTCCTTACTTTATATTTTGTTATTATGCCTTTTTAAATATTTGTATAGAAAATAATAAGTTGGTAAAACCGGTCCTGATAATTAATAAAATATGTGAAAAAAGTATTTAGTCAATAGGTACATATTTAAAGTTTTCAATGGTAAACTGTAATTATTTTAAATCAAGTAATTTTATAATCCACAATAGGGACAGTATGATGAGACACCACTGTATTATTGGACAAATAATAACACGCAGAAATTGTCAATATTAACTTGCCGTTTTTGGCGTTCGATATTGATTTCCCATATTTATTTTCTTTCTAAACGCTTCCTTGACTCATTGGGCTTATGGTTCGACACATTTATCAGTTCAACATTCATTATAAATATCGAAAAATACTATTAACCTACAGAGCGATCAACACGAAGTCACTTTAATTTTGTTCAGGCAGACATATTGAAATCCGTATCACATGACCACCAGAGCAGCCGCTGATTGGCTTATTCATTTTAGGGGGATTTGAAACTCACACGAAAACACTTTGATAATAAATATTAAGGGTTTTAGGCCTTTTTTGAAACTATAACTTTGTCCAACATATAGTGGACAAAAACAAATATCAAAATATATATCTAACTCAAAATTTTATGAAAACCTTTTTAGGGGCTTCTGAAACTAGGCGCTTCACTTGAATTAAAAAATACCAACAAAATGACGTGTAATAATAATATGTATGTTATATTCAACGAAAAGAAATAAGTATGAATGAAAAAGTGTGCACAAAATTGTCGGATTGCCCAAAGCGTACCGAAACTACTTATTATGGTTTTATTTTGGCTGGGTTTATCTGATTTTTAAAAACTATCCAACACCACATTATGTAAATTATCGTAGTACTCGTTCAAGAAAAACAAATAGGTACGTATGACTCACAATGCACTATTTATGTCGGATCTTGACAGCCTACCTCCACACTTCACCACTAAGAAATAATAGTATAATATTATGTATATACCTACATCAGATTGAGTATGATAATATTTATTTATGTAAGTAATAATATTATTTGGTAAGTACTTATGAAATTAGAATGATTCAGTAATCTTAAAATGAATTTCTTGTACCTACCTACAATCCAACGATCTTATGGAGATATTATTATATATAGTTAATAATATATATATTATAACACAAGTAAACACAACAGGTTCACTATGATTATTTATTTACATATTAGGTATGTAAGTAGGTACCTACTTTATAATTTTATTGTTGGTACTAAAAAATTACGTAAAATTTAGAGATAAAAACGTAAAAAAATAAAAGTAAATATTCATTGTACCTACTAAAAGATATTATACCGATTTGTCCGACGGGAAAGTTTGAACATAGGTAACTGCAAACACTATAAAATATTTTTTGCTACTGTGTGTCTACTTCATAAACAAAAGAAACTCCACGTGTACTACCTAGTTGCACTTGAATTGCATTTGCTGACTCATTATTATTTTCGGATGAAAGCTATTATTAGTGATTTACGACGACAATACAATTTATTACGGTTCAACCATAGACCAACAAAATAATGTCTCATTTATAAATCTTTTATAATTAAAAAAAACTTTTATAGGTAGGTATTAGTAATATCGTCAAAAAAAGGATATTTTAGAATATCGTATTAACCGCACCGCACCGCACCGCAATTTACAAAGCTACAGTTAACGATAATAAATAGATACAAATATATTATTATTGATGCCAGTCATTAGAACATACCTAAATTTTCGGTAGCTGTCTGATTTCAATGCAGGGTATTTATTTAAACGGGTTTAATATTTGGGTTTGAATACAACATTTGAATGGGTAGGTACAACAATATTGTGAAATTTATCGCATTGTATATTTTTCCTAAAATTCTAAAACAGAATGAAATAATATTACCCTTGCCAATATTTAACATATTGCATTGCCTAATATGATAATAGTATAAACATGTAGAACATGTGAATACGCCACGCCACATGCTGTGCTGTTTTTATTTAGCCCGCTCGAGAATTTTTTTCAATTGCTTATGTCCCACAAACTGATGTGTTCTTTACAAACCTTGCAGCAAGGGTCTATATTCTAAATCCGGGGAAAAAGGTTTTTATGACTTGACTAGACAATGGTCAATAGCATTGGATCCTTTTCGTCAATTGTTCATGAATAAACGCCACATGTAGCGAAGTTAACACGGTAAAATGAACACTAATAACATTGCGTTAAGGGTTGCTTTGGCGTTTATCGTCAGATGTATTTGAAAAATGTATACTTCAAGGTTCGATATATTATGGGAGGCTATAACTGATTGCATTTTTCACAGAATTATGTTGAACAAAGACATACATTTCTATCTCTGACTAACAAATGACATTTTAAAATAGTGTCTCATGTTTACATTACTATTATGCGCGTTTCTCTAACGTATATCTTTCTAGATAGCCCTATCACTGTCTTATTGAAATATTGATTAGACTTTCGAAAAATGATTAATTTCACATATAAAACATTCAATTCAACCACCTATATATTTTTCTTTTTATGCCTAAATATTTTATCTACAAATAGCTAAAAGTAGACGTTTATATACATAATAATGAGTTGGGTATCTATGATTTAAGGTAATTTCTAAACTGCGAGACCATCGTGGCAACGGGAGTGTTAACCAAATGATTGCTCGGTACTGATGGCAGAACGGAAAGAGACAACACAATAGATAAAACACTAAAGAGCGAAAGAGAAAGAAATGTCCATCGAAATTTCGCTACAAGGCCTCATCCCGGCAATTACGACACCCGGATGAGACTTGTGCTCTGCCTGCCGTAGCATGAATCATCATTTATTCAATCAGCAATAACTTCAGAAAAATATTATCTACAGCAGGAACTGTATTATTATGTAGATAACATTATTTGACTTAATCATCGAATTCAAAGTCAAGATTTATAAGTATATACCTCAAATAAAAGCTGAAATAAAGCAAACATTTGCTCTGAGATATTTTACACCATATAATCACTACGACAGATAAGCACCTCATATTGACTTTCATACGTCCAGAATGGTGAAAAAAATGTGAAAAAGATTACCATAAGTAAGCATAATTAAAATCAGCATGTTTGGTCATAAGCGGAGTATATTATGGGTCTTTGCAGAATGGAAATTTAATTATATCAATTAGGTATATCAAAATACAATCACCCAATTCATTATCTCCTTGCACTGGATCAAACACACATGGAAAAAGACAGTATGCATTTTTATATGTCCAACTGCGAGATCAATCCCTTGATTCACGACTTCATAGAAGAATGATTTAATAACTCAATTAATACGGGTGCAAATTATGCCCTAATATATTACTTAAATTATATTTTTTTTAGATCTACAAAGATTCTAAAAAGAAAAACAGAAATTAAATCAAAAGAACTTTATTCAAAATTTATGTTAGTGACATACCTACTGCACTCAAAAATTGAGATGATAAAATAGGTATATTATAAATATACCTATATAGATAGATATAATATAAATAATAAATACTTAAAGGTTGTAAAACTAATAATGTCAAAATAGGCAAACATGAAACATACATTAAATTTATATACAGAATAGCTTTGAAGTTTATAATGTTTTAAAGGCAATAAAATTACATTTATAATATTAATACAAATGAGACTGATATTTGCAAATACAGCTCGTTTCAAAATAATTGTTGAAAAATTAACCTTGAATGACATTTTGTAAAGAAAAATACACTTTATAGGAATTTTTAGATAAAAGCCTTAAACCCAACTTTATTACATACAAAATATCAAATCAAAATAACATGAATCTTTCAAATGTGACTTATTCCAAAATTATTTAGTTGCAAATACGGCTCATTCCACATTAACCAATAGGAGCTCAGCTTTTGGGTCATGTGACTAAAATTTCACTGGTATGTGATAGGATGCATACTTGCATAGACGGATTAATTCAAATTGTTAAGTTGCAGAAACGGCTCAATCCTACTTTCACTTTCAAACCTGGCATGATACAAACCTTTATTATTATTGAAATGAATAAATTTCCCTTTGTTTTCTGTTTTAAACATACCACACTACAAATGAATTAAATCATGTAAATTAGTTTTTTATTTATTAGTCTGTAAAACAGTTTATTGCATTTTGCCGCAAAATGTGGTTTTGGGAACGAGCCGTATTCGCAAATAGTAGCCTTAAATATTATTTTTAATAGCAGAATATCTTATACTAAAGTACTATATGTACTTGCTTATTACAGCTTTATTGATAATATATTTTGCAATGAATTGCTAAAGAGATATAAAAACCTCCATCAGGAAATGCAATTCATTTTAATTCAGATCGACCTGTAAACTGGTGGTCCTAGATGTTTTATAAACATAATTTACATTACATCACCATGTTTGACCTGAAAAGGATCATATTATGGGCCTCCTGAGAGTGAAAAGTTTTTACGTGAAATGGATGTTAGACATTTGCTCAACCTCTTGGGTCAAAACACTCATTGAAAAATAGCATATGAATTTACCAGTCCAAGGATTCGAACCTAACCCACGAAATTCGTGGGCATAATAACTAGTATGATTTTTTTTTATCACAGATGTCATTAGTGCGATATAATTACGATACGAGTGATAGTACACATGTGACCAGTTTGCAAATTGGTCTGTCGAAATAATATAATATGTATTTTTGGTCAACTCAGTACAAATTTATAAGACCGTTTTGTGTAGCTTTTTGTGCTCAAAAATAATAGCTTAAACTAAAAGATTATACACAATAAAATTTTATTGAAATAACTGATAATACTGACTATTTATATTGGCCAATGGGTAGCCATATAAAGCAAATTCTATCAGATAACAAGTATTATGTTGGTATTATTGACCGTCTTAAATATTAAATTCACCTCTAGCTCTTATTAATAATCTTAAATAAATAACATATTGATCGAAAAAAAAAATGCTTAACCAAACTTCACTATATTTAGAGGCCGACGATAGAGAAAAACCGCATGTGGTTTTGAACTCTGTGTCATACTAAACTTATGATTTATGTTCATGGAAGTATATACAATGTAATACTATTTTTGATCCTTCTAAGATTCATTCTTTTGAAACATTTGGCATTTTAATCATGCTCTCATTTGCCGAAAGGATTCTTGACGGCTTCGAACCGGCCAGTCTCTGCAGGATCTCCTCTTGGGTGTAGCCTTTCGTTTCGGGCAGTACGAACCACCAAAAAATAGCACCGAGCATAGACACAAAAGAAAAAAAATAAAACACAACGTGGATGTCCAACGCTTCCACTGCCAGTGGAAAAATTTGCAGGAGAAGGTAGGTTGTCAACCATATGAATCCCATCACCACGCTAGTCGCAGCATCACGGACCTACAGACAAACAAAGTGAATGATTTATGAAATTAAAAAAATATTGAAAAATTTTAAACAGTTTAATTCTTCTCATTAAATTGTTGGCTATTAAAGAATCATTTATTTTGTAATGTTGAAATTCCTTTTTCATGATAATAAATAATTTATGTTTTAAATAGTGTTTTACTCGCTTATATTCCTAATGTGGTCCTTCATCCAAAAAGTTTGCCGAGGCCTGGGTTAGATGATTAAATCAGCTGTCTCTAATAGAATTTATTAATCACTTGATATTCACCACATCATATAAAATTATTTATTCAGACAAATTAATATTTTGTTCACAATACAATAAACTTTATTACATAATAAGTGTAGGCACAAAAAAATTACATTTGGGTTGATGTTATGTAAATATTATTATTCTTAGCCCATTGGCGACCAAACACGAGAAATTCAATGATATCATTATTTTATTTATTTCAAGAAATTCTTAACAATTAGCTTACTTCATAATATACAAGATGAAGAATTTTATCTATTATCTACTATCTTTAAAGAAGTGGTGAATGCTGTCATTCATATTATTAATAAGAATGAAATTTGGATAATAAATATATTATTAATGCTTATTGAATTGATTTAGATTGAATGATCAAAACACAATCTTACTTCATTGGCGAAAACCTCCGAAGCAATGACAAATGGCATAATTCCCGGT
Source organism: Rhyacophila brunnea (assembly GCA_022495005.1). NCBI lineage: Eukaryota > Metazoa > Arthropoda > Insecta > Trichoptera > Rhyacophilidae > Rhyacophila > Rhyacophila brunnea. The sequence continues at coordinate 670,551 of JAGYXB010000507.1, read as the reverse complement.
CCAGCATTGAAAGCGACCACCCCAATGAAAAGACCGAAGAAAGGAAGCCATTTTGGTGCAGAGGGTTCTTGGAAACACCACGCCAGAATCCCTTGGCCGAAGCATACCACTACTGATGTAATAATTTGAAGAGGCTGCAAAGTAAACATTCATGATATTATATTATTATGATCAATGTAGGTACCTAATAAGAAGAGCATTTTTCTGAATAGCTATAGAGAAAGGATAATCATTTTACATGTCCGTCAAAAAATGATATTGGAGGTGCTTACAAGTACTTCGGTATAAGAAATAAAAATAAGAATTAAACTTTGTCAGTCATACATATTCGTTTTTATTAAATATGGTACGTTTACATCTGATACTTATACCGTTATACTTATTTTATATGTCTGACATAAAATTTCACTTACTGTTTACACCTGCATGGATCTGACATAAAATTCTCGTATACTTCTCATTGAAATAAAGTCTCTACACTTTATTCAATGGCAACATTTGGAATAAATATATGCGGTGTTTACATATGGCATTGTAACTTATTCGGACACTTATTTCATATACTTCTCAAAAACGTTGTGTCAGTTGTATTCGCTTATCAATATTTTTTGATAAAGAGAATATCGAAACAGGTGAAATAGAAAATGGAAGTTGGCGAAATGAGGAATCAACACATAACCTTTTACCTCTAGAACAGAAAGGGAGTAATAATTAATTATTCCTTGGATGCAAGAGATGTACGAGAAGAATTTTGGGAATATTTTGTCAGTTCTCAATATAAAATATTATAGGTACTTACTACATATAAAATTAAAAAAACTAATAAATTAGGTATAGTTTTTGAAATCGATAGTTTTACATACCTACCTACCCACTTAAATTAACTTTAAATGTGAAGTCGATAAAAGTGCACTATTTGGAATGGCCCTCAAAAATCAATCACTTTGATGAGTCCACTTGGAGAAACTATATTTCTACGTAAAATTGATGCTTATTCCTTATGAATTGAGTATATTTATAAAGCGCCAAAATGTCATTCTATTCATATATCTAGTGTTTATAGCAGTTACGCTTAAAAAATGAAATTAAATTTTTGAGGGCCGTTCCGAATAGTGCACTTTTACCGTGAAGTCTAATAATATTAAATAATATCGATCAATTAATTCGTCAATATCTGCCTTTAACCACTTCTTTTTATCACTCATCATGGATAATGATTTATTGCCTACTGTTTCCGAAATAATATCAACTTCACCAGCTGTCAAACTACGAATAATGTATCAGATGCTTGACATAAAAGTAGACGGCAGCTCAACTTCGGTGAAATATCACTGCAAGTTCGGACTTGTCTTATACGCGGTGTTTACATTTGCGTATATAAGTAGTTGGAATAAGTGACAGGTGAGTGTCGACACACGCAAAATAAGGGGCTGATACAAATATAATTACTGTTCACACTGAGTGAATATGGTGTTATACATAAATATGACAATATTAGTGTCAAATCTAAACATACCATTAGACTACAAATTGCAGATGGTATTGGTTAGTTTCTTAAATTCAATTAAACCCTGCCTAAAGCAAACGATCATAGATATTAGATAAAAAACAATTTAAAAAATTCTTATTCTAATATTTTTTTAAATTATCATGCCACTAAATTTTAAATTAATTTAGATATTCTATAATATATAATCATCATGTCAAGAACTTTTACTGGTACAGAGACAACAGCTACCAGCCTGTAATTCTACACTTGAATGGGGCCCTTGGCTAAAATATATTGGGGGGCCCAAAAACGGAACTGATCAAAACGAATTTAAATAATTACAAGATAAAAAGAACTTTTTATATACAACGTTTTTAAATTTTCTGTTGAATCATATAAATTTGACTTGACTAGCTTAAACGATCAAAAAAATTTGTACTTGACATGTCATATTGATTTCCATAATAATGTACATATTAATAATTTAGTTGCTAAGACCCCAGACCCCCTAGCAATCAATAATGGTGTCGAAATAACTTTTTATACAAAACAGAATTAACTGAAAATGAATTCAATGCTACTTAAAGATGGCTAAAAGTATTAAAAAAATGCATTGGCATCGTGTTCTGATATATTCTAAATATTTCAAATGTCTAGCTAGTCCGGAAGTTAGTTAAAAATCGATTGAAAGATTTATATCGGACAAAGAACCACCGGAGAAATAAGAATACGAGCTAAGAAAACGTTATAAAAAATGTTGCTCTACGATAGTAGATCCTATCGGTGAATTCTGAATTGAAATTGAGATATTTTTGAGGTTGAAAATGTCTTCAGACATTTTTGTTATACCATTACCAAAGGTTACTGATTATTAAAAGAATATAAAATGAAGTAGGTAGGTACATCCATGAATTCAAATTTTGCATGTTATGGGCAACTTCAAGTGTTCATTTCTCATGAATTAACCCACACAAAAACTTCAAAATATGTGCGTTGATTTTAATTTTGTTTATGTTTACGTTGGATCCTGAACAAACTTTGTGTTTTATAGTATGGATCAGATGCACAAACCGCGGCCCAAAATAACAAGTACTTCATCACCAAATTTTTAATTGAATATGGCAAAATTCAAATTTTCTATATCCTAAGTTGTGTCATTCAAATCCATGATATGTACGTAACTATTGAATTTAAAATAATAGAATGTATGTCTCATCTAGAATATAATAAACACTTTTACCCACTACAGACCGTGAAAAATTAGAAAATGGATAAACTGACCCTTCTTTCCAATCATTTCTCTCAGTCATAATAATTACCCTTCTGCCTATTTTGTCCATAAGCAGAGATCCTACAGTGGTTCCTATAAGAAAAATGACAGAGTAGCTGATAGCGCAAGCATCGCTGGACAGTCCAGTCTCCGCCTTCTCGAAGATTAACGTTGAATAAGAATCCAACACGATCATACCCATCAAGGTTGGTGATATAACGAGAAATATACACAGTAGGAGTCCTTTCCGAGCCACGGGTGATGTAACTGTAAGTAAAGCCAACGCTTCATTAGTGAACTCGTACCCCCACGGCTTTGAATATATACAAAGACAGTCGCTCTAGCAACTATGTGAGCATGGGTAGTTGCCAAAAATCATTATTGAAATTCAACAATCATAATGTGGCACTAGAATTATTAAAGTGGTGATTCACCGCACCTATCGCATGAGTTTTAAGCTGTGATGTCTTGTTTAATTGCTATTATTAAAAAAAAAGATTTAATAAAAACAGTACTTTTTCAGAGAGTGGATAAATTATGAAAAAGGTTATTAAAAATATAAACTACCTAACATGTTGGTTTTTTAGTATCATTTCATGGTATCCTTATTTTAGCATTTTTTGAATGAGAAAGAATTTAGATACTATAGATAGACAGATTTAGATTGCTGCCAAAAGTTGGTAAGTCAATAATTTAGGTATTTAGAGTTAACAATAGATTATTTGTCTATATTATTCAATGATATTATTAACGAACAACGCAATCAATACAGTAGCTAGCAAGTAAATTCGCCCATAGCGACATTCTTCATTCAAAGACACATAGGTAGACGTCACACAATTTCGTAACACGATATCACCGATATAAATGTGATATTTATAGCAATATCACATTTATTGTAATGGCGTTAGAACAGTGTTTCTAGTGTCAATGTTCATTTGAGCGAACCCGTTCGAACCAAACCATTCGGCAGACCCAACAAAAAGCATTGGGAATTTATAGCAATATCACCTTTATTGTAATGGCGTTAGAATAGATTATATCATTCGGCAGACCCGACAAAAAAGTGAGTGTCATTTTTTTTTCCAGATGCTTCGTCCATATTAATGTCATTGATATTATTATATAAATATATATGCAAGAAAAAAAATTCAAAGTCATCCAATTTATTATAGATTATAGAACATGCACATAAAGCACAAAGAAATTAGCATTATGCCTCATTTTAGAGCGCATGTCAAACTTCAAATTGCAACTACTCCATAACTTGATTTTAAGACCAACTTTTCGCAGTCACCAACCCCATATAGAAAACTGTCATAAAATGAGTGTATTAAAATAGAATGGACCGCAAAATATTGCAATTTCTCCAAAATTACAAATCAATTATGAACGCCTTTGAATAATTGACAAAATGTATTTGACTGTCTTAACAAAATAATTACTTGAAAAAGTGCTGTAATCACAAAGTCTTTTATAGTAAGTACTAATATATTATATTATGCAGTCATTAAATGTTAATTTCTAAGATGAGAAAAGACAAGTTATCATAATGTCATATATGTTTTTCTTACAAATTCTATAGATTATCTAGGCTAAGCTCGCAAAGATATACAAAATTTTTCATTTTTGACCTTCACACAGCACACCGGCCCTTAATAACCTTTTCTATGCCTCACGATATTACTATGGCAGTACCTGACAGGCCGCAGATTTTTAACGACACACATTGAATGTAGATCGAAGCTCTTACTACAATTGCTGTAATACTGATAATTTGTGGCTTAGTATTTTATAATTATTCGAACGGTGTGTTTAATTTTTTAGATTATGCAAATCAGTCGACAGTGGCTAGTAATTTGAGATTAAAATCGGACGAGATAACTTGCGAAATTTGTATGTGCGGCCTGTTGATCACGCCTCATAGAGCGAGAAAACTCACTGAATGCATAGAGCTGGTTAACACTTATCTGTTTAAGTTTATCGCATATTTCTCCACAATCACAAGCACAATCCACAATCACAAGCCACATCCAGAAAGTAACCGACATACTTATTTCTGTGTTCCCTGCGCATCTATTCTATACACAAGACTGCTTTCGGCCTCTACGGCAGTTATCTAGGGAAGATTTGTATGGAAGTAATAAAACATATTGTAACAATTATAATAAGTTAGCCATCTAAACAGTCAAAACTGTCTATCTCGCTCTAAAATTTACCACAGCTTAAAGAGGTGTTGTTAAATAGTACCTATTGTAACAATTACAACAAACTTATTGTAATTGTTACAATAAATGCTAATACTTTGATACAAACCTACCCTAGATACCTCCGTAGCGGCTGAAAGCAATCTTGTGTATAGAATAGATGTCCTGATCATGCATTAAATAAAACTAATAATTTAGCTTACATAGAAGTTTCCATGAGTTTGGTCTTTCATGTAAACAGTATTCTGAATGTTCAGATAGCATCTTTTGTTCATATTCCGGCTTTTTACGCTGAATCCATTCCAATTCAGCGGCCAGTGCTTCGTTCGTCGGTTCGAATTCTGAAATATATAACGCAACAAAAAAATAACGCTCTAGAATCAATGTATTCAACTTTATATAGTTGAAAATGCACCCCCCGAACAACGATAACGGCACATATTTTGCATACCTATTAAATTAAGTATGAAACAATGTTAATTTGATCCCTGTGAATGTTTTAATGTATCGAAAAGGTTTATTCTTCACTCCTAGATGATGCTGTAAAGTTTTGAAAACTGCTTAATCCAAAAACAACAAAAAGCAGATCAAAGATGGCGAATGTTAGTGGTGTGAGCTTGCCATCTAGTGACATAAATCTATTAATTAAAATCAGAAAAAGGAAGATTCTATGAAGTCTAGAAGTATATAAGTCTATATTTTCTATATTAATATAATATAATATCAATATGTAAATAAAAAATATTATTTTCCTGAAAAAATATTTGATTAAACATTAAATTTTTCTTCATTCCTCAAATTCATTAAAATGTGCTCCTTGGCGTTGTTCAGGGGTACCTTCAGTTATTGGATATAGATGTAACGTACCGATATTGATTGGTTCTGCTCCTCTGAGTTGTCTCGATATCCTCAGAAGTTCAGCTCGAACGCCTCCACCATCAGCAGGAATTTTTCGAAACCAAGCGATTGCTTTAGCGGCTTCCTGAAAATATAATAAATAATCATACATATTTTCATTTATAATAACAGTGACTTTAACCTGAATGACAAGATGAAATAAAACAAAAAGAAATACTAACCTCTACTTTTCCGGTTTTGAGAAGGAAAACTGGCGTCTCAGGAATAAACCAATAGCATATTAAAAAGATAATTGGCATTACCATAAGAACAGCGGTGAAAATTCTAAATGGCAGATACGCTCCTAACACGAATGCCGTGATTAAACCGAGTGAATAGAAGAGAACCAACAGAGCGGCGAGTAGGCCTCGGATATGTGGTGTACAGCATTCTCCTACCAATAAGGTGGGGAGTGACATACCACCTCCTCCTCCAACTCCGCACACAAATCGTCCCATCAGCATTACTATCACTGAGCTCGCGCATAATTTGAACAATAGTCCAATCTGAAAAATTGTAATAATTATTTGATTTCTTAAGTGAAACTTTTTTACGTGCAGTACAATAATTTCGTCGGTGGAATCTGGCTGATGTGATTAGATATGTTTAATATACTAAAGAATATTAATTGTACTCTCTGCCACGATGGATATATTATGTTGAATCTGTTAAGATTAACGGAACTTTACTGATTTGTACATTGAGATAAAAAGAAGATGAAATAATTACAAGATAAAAAGAACTTTTTATACAGGTACAACGTTTTTAAATTTTCTGTTGAATCATATAAACTTGACTTGACTAGCTTAAACGATCAAAAAAATTTGTACTTGATAATACTGAAATGTCATTTTGACATGTCAAATTGATTTCCATTTCCATTAATAATTTAGTTGCTAGCACCCCAGACCCCTAGCAACCAATAGTGGTGTCGAAATAACTTTTCTTACAAAACAGAATTAACTGAAAATGAATTCAATTCTACTTAAAGTTGGCTAAAAGTTTTAAAAAATTGCATTTCAAATGTATAGCTAGTCGAGAAGTTAGTTAAAAATCGATTGCAAGATTTATATCGGACAAAGAAACACCGTACAAATAAGAATACGAGCTAAGAAAAACGTTGTAAAATGACAATACTACATACAGCAAGTGGTAAACCAATACAGTAGGCAGCCGCCTTTCTCCCATATTTACTGGCAATGATGGTGAAAATGGAAAGTCCCACAAGACCTCCAAGGCAGAAGATCCCTCCTGCAAAAGCCACCTGAATAGAAGTCATAGGAGGTCCCAGCGGAGAATCATCGGATGTGATCACATCAAGCATTGGAGATAGCCAGCCGACTGCAGCGCCATAAGAAAGTGAACCTAAGTTAGCTGGAAATGACAACAAAAATATTAAAAGATTAATCAAGAAAATAATTAATGATGTATTCGTACTCTTTTGATTGAGTTGATGTGCTTTAAGTTTATGGGCTTAGTAAGATGGCAAAACATGATATGTAAGTTTTTTTAGCAAATTTAGTTATGTATACCTTTAGACTCGTCTCAGTAAGATCTGCAAGATATCAAAATATGATATGTAGGTCTTATAGAACTAAGCTATGTCAATATGTGATGTGAATATTTTCTATTTTTAAAATTGCTCTAAACTCTTGCGAAAAAATAGACACATTGTGTTTTGCCATTTTACTTTTTTGGGATCAAAGAATTTGGACTATAAGTATAAGGAGTCCTATACATTATTTCTGTTAAGACATTTGAAATAATTTTGCAAGTGAAGCATGGTTATGTAATAGTTGGTAAACTCCAGATATATCAAGATCACTCAGTTGCTATTCCGATTTTCTTATATACGTAATGGTGACCATTTTTTAAGTTCTTTATGTCTCTAACCCAAGTGCAGTTATAAACAGTTTTACAGAAATTTTACATGATTTTTCAACTAAATAAATTATTGGCGGCTTATCCTACTCACTCTACTTGTGAAGGATTGTCTTTTTTCTACTCCCTGCAAATTGGCAAATAAATGTCATAGCAGTAGTGTAAAGTTCTCTGCAAATAAGCTTGCAATGCAAAGTCCCTCGTAGCTAATTTCATATCTGGACCATCGGTTTCTTTTTTACTTTAATATCATACATTTAGAATCTAAGCATATAATGAAAGCTATTGTTTTCCTAATGCAAGATGGTATTGTATAGCAAAAAGTCAACTAATGTAGGTAGGTAATTAGTAGACCACTCATTTATAGGTGAACTTTGATGATGGAGAAGAAAGCATGATAATTGTATGATGTCGAAGGTATGGTTAATTTGACTGTGTCAGTCCTCTCTACGGTTACATGTAAATTGTACGTAAAACATTTCAACGTGGCACAGTTTGCTGTGAGCTTTCTATCAGAAAGAGATAACCGTACACTATACGGTCTCCAATTTTGTCAGTCATACTTATTGAACTAAGACTACAATATGAAGATATTGTATGTTAGTTTTTAAAATTCAATTAAACGCAGCCTAATACAAATCGTAATAGATAATAGTCAAAAAATATTCATTTATCTATAAAATATCTAAAATTATGCCATTAAGCCATACATCGTTTTAGATATTTTATAGATAGAAGAATATTTTTTATCAATTATGGTTGGGTTGGTGAGATACCCGGGGTTCCAGCGGCTAGCTCAGGTGTCCATCGAACCCCGGATTCACAAAAAAAAGATATAAACGGTTAGAGTGGAAATAAAGCTCGGTCTTTCGTGTTCGTGACGTGGTCTTATATTTTCTTATGATTTTTAGTTTCACAAATTTATCTGGGTTTTTACGATTATAGTCGCAGGTCCTATCCTATTGGAAAAGGGACGCTTACTAACTCTTTTTCTTTTTAAATTCCTCAGACCCACGCCAACTAGTAAAAGGGACTAGTGATTGGCCAAATCTAATCGCATGATCTTTGATTCGGCGAATCACGAGCCTGACCCTGGCGCCGGCGCGCGAGGATTTCACGCACAATGCGCGGCAAATTTATTATATTTGAATAATTATATTTAGTCTTAAAATTATCTCTTTCATCCATCATCATTTATACTTTTTAAATCAAATTAAATTTATATTAATTACACCTCCGCATGATTTTCACACACCGGACGAAGGCCTTTACTTATGATTAAAAAATACTTACGTGGTTGAGCAAGGAATCAGATTAGATGTTTTATGATGCCGTTTCTAGAGGTCAGGGTTACGTTTCGACTTATAGCTACTAAATGATTATTTTACACTGGGAGAAGCCCGCCTGTAACAGGGGTGTATCATTGGGCAGGGCTTAATGAATTTTAAAAAAGGAACCAAAACATCCGTAATAATATGTATTCTTAATTCAACGAAAACAAATAAGCATGTCAGAAAAGCAGTATTTTTATTGGATCGCTCGTAGCATATCTAAAGTATAATGGTTTGGCTTAGGCAGGGCTTAATTTAATTTTAAAAATTAATCAGCACCATCTACAATTTGTATTCTTAATTTAATGAAAATAAAATGAAAAGTATGACTGACAAAGTTTAGTGTACACTGTTAATGTCGAATCTTAACAGCATACCTTCCCCTCTCGCCTCAGGTAGGTTTTAATAATAGATTTTTATGAAGAATAGTTCTTAGCCATTTTTGCCCAACCCATTGGATTAAATTCAAATTGAAAATACTACACGCATTGTTTTGCAAAGATAGCCACTCTACGAACTAGACCAACATGGTTACTGTCTGGCAACGATAAAACCAATCATTTAAGCCTGAAATGTAAATGTCATTTTAAGTGTTGAATTAAGGATATTGCAGTATTTTTTTAATGAACGCCTTATCTAACGTGTTTAACTAATTTTTTAATTATTAAGGCTTATCTGTCGTGTCATCGCATGCAGAATTATGATTTTTATTACCATAAAGTTATGTAATACTGAATCCATCAGAAAAAAAAATACGATTTCACTTAGGAAACTTTCTTCTATTATTCGATTGTAAACAAAATATAAAGCCGCATTTAGACGAAGCGAGCAAATGTTTGTTCTTCTCCCACTACAGCGAAATTCTTATGCTCGCTCAACAAAAGGCATTTAAGTCAAGAGAATTTCTATTCAATAAATTCGCTCGCTTGGTCTAAATGCGGCTTTAGAGTGATTTGAAAAAGTGTTCCAATAATGAACGGATGTTCAAACACAAATATTATTATAATGGGACATGTTCAAATTACTTACCTATAATGGCTGCAATCACTTGATTTTGTAGACTGGATTCATCTATTTTTACCCTATCAATGTTTAGGAGACTCATTTTTATAATACAATAAGTACCTTATCAAAGGTTAATAACTTTTTCTTGATAATGCACTGGCATTATAAATTGCGTTCATTTTAAATTACACATAATCAATAATAATTATCAAGCGCACAAAATTTGTTTCATTAAATAATCTTTTCCCAAACTACCATAAAAGATGAACATAGAATGTTACGTTTTAATTTAGAATATTTAATTGAATTCATTTCAAATTAAATTATTTATTATGATAATTCATTTTCTATAAAATTTTAGTAAGTAATAAATTAATGTCTTTTAAAACAGTGATTAAACCAAAGTTAATCCAACATTCGTTTGGAAGACAACATGAAAATAAGAAGAAAGGCGTAAATATTATATTGTAGGAGACAGTTCGTCACCCTAGAACAACAAGGTATCATCTGGCATTTATACTAAACTGAGATATCGAGCTCCAAAGTTTTGAATATGAATAAAATCTTAACTATATGCAATGAAAATTGGTAGATATTAACAATACTATTATTATTGCATTATGTTTGTATTTTCAAAGCATTGTATACTAAATATATCTGATATTATCCAATCCAGACATTAAAAATTTGTGATGGAACTTAATTGCTCTGAAAATCGAAAAAAATTAGAGCAACAAAGTTCTATCTGATTATTAAACCTTGATGTTGTGAAAATATTTTGCTACAGGGCTTAATTATTGTGTTTAAAATTGTATAAAGATACCTTTTTCGATTAATTCTTTATTAGAACATCATTAAATTAAACATAGTTTATGAAAAATGACAGGACGTGGTATAAAAAAATGTTTCATAATACTGAGATTTAGAACAATATTAATAGTTTATAAAATGACATGAAAGTATCTTCACTTTCAAGGTTTTTGTTGTTAGAATCCATATGATCCATGATGAACGCTCCAGTGTACTCACATAACTTCACAGCTCTGAAAAAAAAAGTTTTTATGATAATAGACTGGCATAAAAAAAATAGTTTCACAAAACTATTATTACGAAACCTCTCAAATTACTCAATTTTTAAATGAAACTTAATAAAGATATCATTGTATTGTCACTGCAGTGATTCATACAGTAATAATTAAATAGTTTATGAAAAGAGCTATTGCAACTATTATTATTTAGTCAATATCATCGCTAACATCTATGTTTTTTTCGCAAACAACATACTCTGCAACTTCTCTAAGTACTTCCACCTACCTGAATAATAAAAAGGAGAATATATATGAAATTATGACATATTCTAGAAACAATTTATTCAGATGTAATGTCAAATTTACAAAATATGAAAGAACAGCAAATAAATAAAGTAAGTACTCATTTGAAAAGAAACATAAGTACCCAAAATTCTCATCAATTATTGTAATATCATAAGACAGTACCTATAACTTGAAGATCGTTTATATTATCCAATAAATTGAGATTGTTGCTGAAATTAAAATAAATAGATAATAGAAACAAAATAGAATAATTAATTGCAAAACATGAATAACAAAAATAATACATAACCTCAAACTTACCTTGTATAGCAACGATATTGTAGGTTGGTGAGGTATATTCGTAGCATTATCATCCTCTTAAATGTACACAATACCCCTTTCACTTAAATTATTGCTCATCTTTATGTTATTTTTATTAAATTGTTGAAAAACGAAGCGCGAATATTTGAGAGAAACATACTAGTTTGACAGCTGAACGGAAATGAAACCATATTGCTCCAAAATTATTTTTTTTATAGCAAATGGTCCATAGTTACTTTCAAATTTTAAATCGAACCATATTGTTCCAAAACAAATTACCAGTGCATCTGATATAGAACTTAAATGCCCTGCTATGTCATAAACCATTAAGATTTTTTTAAATCTTGTAACACAGTTTTAAAGAGAAAATTATTGTAAGAATTTTGGTACCAAAAAGTCAAAATTGACCAAAATGCCAGATGATACCTTATTGTTCTAGGGTGACGAGTTGTTGCAAGTTTCAAACTGAATATATTATTATGTACTCCTTGACAGTAAGTTGCGGCTGCTCTAAGGAAGTTCACTGCACTCTTTGCTTTTTAAATATGGCTCAATATGTGGTTGTTAATTATGCACTATTACTTATTTAAAACAATTAAAAGTATGAATAAAAATAACGAGTGTATTGAAACGAGTCTGTGTGTATTAGGACTTGTGTCGATGTGATGCATGCACAGTTTCAGCTTTGTACGATTCCGACATTCAAATAAACAACATTAAAAGCGGACCTTGCTCGATTTTTAATACTTGTACAGCAGTGGCAAAGGGTGGAGGAAGGCTGTTAAAAGGCTGTCGTGTACAAAAAATATTTAATTCAGCCTATAGCATACCCAGAAACAAATATTACCGCACGACACCGCCATTGATATACCCCATATGTCGTACTTCTCAATGTTAATACACACATCACCTGTACAGTGCTCTATCTATATCCCTTATACTGACAAACTGTATATATTATATAAATAAACATATTTAATGATTTCATGCTAAACGCAACATTAAGAAATGCATCTCTTTTAATAAATATATTCCGTAGATTAAAAAGCAAAACAGGCATGCAAAAGAATAATGCTGTAGCTGAAGATTAAGTAACTACAATAAAAACAAATCTTTGAAAAAAATACGAAACGCGGCGGGACTCGAACCCACATCCACTGGATTCGCGCTAACGTGCTTCACCAATTGGGCCACGTGTGTCCCACCTGATTATGACAAAATTAACTAGCAGTATCTAGATCTGCAGAGCTATTCGTAACTGTTAACACGGTAACACTTTTCCATTATTTTTATTGGTTCAAATTAACACGGAAGCAATTTCATTCACAAGGCGGTATCTACGATAATTGGTAATTCGTAACATGATGAAAATTTAAGTTGGTACACCTGTCGTGTGAAATATGTCTCTTATTTGCGAAGCTTGGTCAAATTTTGGTATGCTTGCGCATGGTTTCTCCACCCAAACCCCGTTATTTTGTATTGAAATGTCAAACAAGAAGTGAATATATCAGCATAACATACAATTTTATTAGTCATGTCGCAGAATGTATTAAAAAAATATGATACTACTAGCCACTCGATATTTGACAGCTTGCAGGGAACTGAAAAACAAATTGAGGCGGCGCGGCGGCCGTGACCCGTGACAAATAATTTTTCAAAATAATTGCATCTTGCAAATACAAGATTGGAGCAAATGTGTGGTGTGAGACTTGCTATTTTATTTATTTAAAAAAAACACACTTTGAGCACATAACAAATTACTAATTCAAGACGTTCACAACATGACATTTAGAATAAAAAGTACAAGTAAATCAAATTAGTAGAGAAAAAACAAAGGAAAAAATAATTTTATAGCAAAAGTAATAAAATAGATTTTTAAAAACAAAATACATATTGCATCGCTAAAATGTCTACATCTCTAAGGAGTGCATTGACCAGCCACACAGCCCTCGCTATTGGTGCCTGGTGAGCCTGACATGAGGAAACAGCTTACACCCAAAATAGGCCATGGTTGCGATCACGCATGTAATTGACGGGTGCATAAAAATTCAAATTTTTCAGAATATCTGGATTAGATACTATACCACATGAGAGCAGGGAAAAATACTTTAAGAGCAGAAGTGAGCTACGAGCTTCAAGAGAATGAAAGGCGAGCTTACCTTGAAGAAAGTTAGTCGAAAATTTTGTAGTGATAGACAATAATATCGTCTCTGTTCTGGCAGAACACACTAACTGGAGAATACTAGTTTTGAGTAATTTGACTTTGAAGTTGTTAAAATGTTTGAAACGGTCTATCATGTGATTTTATTAAGTAATCGTAAATAGGCTGACTTTAAAATAAAGACAGTTTATTTATTAAGAAGGTTTCCAGGCGGTAAAGTTTGAAATAAGGAACATTTTGATATAAATACCTAACTCAATATGTCATTTTTTAGAATTAATGTCTTCTGCCAGAACAGTGACGATATATATAATTCGATACCTTGGCGCCAGCGTAACTCAAGTCCTATCTTACTTAACATAAGTTTAGAAATTAGTATAGATTTTGTAAGAACCTAAATTATCATACGTAAGGCCAATAATTATTCTTCTTTTGAAGAAATCTTTGTCTATTTATAACTGAAACCCGATTTTTTTACAACGACTCATTCAAAGCATGAAAATTCAAATCGCATTTTTCCCATAAGTGTTCGTTTTGGATCAGGAACTATTTTTCAGTGCGTGATATGAATGACAGCATCACCACATTCATTTGTTTTAATAATCCGTTATTGAGAATTTTGTAGAAATAATGTATTTCATAATTGGAATACACCCCTTATTTTGTAACTGTTCCATATTCTGCATAATGAAGGACAGAGACATATTTGATAAAGTGATCACCAACGTCAGGGAAACCGTGTGTCTGTCCAAAAATCGATGTTTACCTACATTTCAAAAATATTTGAAGTAAGTGACGTTTTTGTTGTATTTGAAGTGTAAATGGATGGCGTTAGCATTATAGTATCTTATTGTATTTTCAAATTAGAAAAATATCTCCATTTGCAATTAGTTAAATTAAATTGGAAATATCGACATTTTGTTTACGTACTTAATTTAAATTCATGCTTTAAACATTTTTTTTGTATGTTTTTATTTGATGTGATTTGGAACTTTACTTATAGATCATTATATCCATGTATGGCGTGAATATGTTGATAAGTCTAAAAACATCAATTCTCAGGGCAGCTATTTTTACGTTTGGCTTTCTGTGGTAAATCAGGAATGTTTTTAAATTTTAGATAATATTTATTATTTTTTCAAACATTTGCGATTGTACTCGGTCAAAACCAAATGCCGCCTATTCGACGCTTGCATTCTGACGGTACTGCTTTACGGTAGCGAATCATGGCACCTTACGAAGGCTCAGAGCAACCATATACTGAGCTTCGAAAACAAATGTTTGCGACGAATACTGGGTGCGCGGTGGTGGTATGAGTTTAGGAGCAACGAGGAGATAAGAGAACGCACCAAGCAGCCTCTAATCACGCTGAAAGTGAAGAGGCGACGTTAGACCTAGCTCGGCCACGTGCTGCGGATGCCAGAAGAGAACTTCAACATGGCTTGCCTGTTCTTCAAGCCGACCAGATTCCGGCATCATGGAAGGCCGCTAAATACAATCTACAGATTGTATACGGCGAAGCTACGCGATGCTGGTTTGACCTGGAACGAAGCAAGAAGACTGGCGAGCGACAGGGATTCTTGGAGGCGCCGTGGTGTCCATATGCTCCAGTTAAGGGGCGGATATGACCAAAGAAGAAGAAGAAGTATAAAATTTAAAAACATTCAAAAGCGTATAATCTGAATTACCACAGAAAGCCAAGCTTACAAATACCTATATAGAATATTTTTATATTTTGCTTGATTTTAACCATAATAATAATGTATAGAGTCGAGATATTATATCAGTTTGGATAAACAACAAAAATCATCACGTGTTTGTTCTATAAAGGATTCTAAATAATTGATTGTATTTAACAGAATTCAATGGAGGGTCTAAACAACGGATCCCCACCACGGAGAAGAGACGATTTGACAGTGGATCATAGTCGAAGCCTTTTTATAAATAATAATGAAAAGTTACTACAATTTTTTATGACCATATAGAATTAAAAAAAGATTAAATTTACTTAAAACGAATTCAATTAATATGCCATATTATAAACCACAATAAATATTAGTATGCTATTATTGGAACATTTCACTACTTATATACACTTTCTACAATATAATTTAGTTACACTGTGATATTATTATGTTACAAGTTTCTATTGTAAATGAATATTAAAAGACTGTTTTAAAATCTCACTACTAAAAGATGATATAAAAACAAATTACCCTGGATAAATCTGCAACTCAGAATTGGAATCTGAATAATATAATTATTAACTATATACCTAGCTTAAAGCAGTAAGCAATAAAGCTGAAGGTGAAATGTAATAAAACATAATGATGTTAAAGCTTTCCGTCATATTTACCATATCAGGTATTCTCAAAGATATCTAAACAATTGAATGGCAATCGAGTTAATAGAGCCTGTACACGTGCATTGATTTATTGGCACCAACAGTGTGTATTTTAAACTATCGCGATAATAACTTTTTACACGTAAAAGTGTAGACTGTCTCTCCAATCTCATTCTTCAAGCATAATACCCCATTTACACGTGTATAGATTTACTGTGTACAGTAATAAAATCTATGGGGAAACATGTATTATCCTGCAGTTGGCAAAATGCATGTATAAATCAAACAAGTTTGGAAGGTTCCAAACTCAACCGCGCAAGTAAGATTATTTTCGATCTGCGCCTGCGCAGTAGAGTGATAGGGGCGAACATGCCGGTAAAAAAACGAACTACTCATTTTGAGCTTTTCGATTTTCAATACGACCTGTCAGATAGTAGTATAAAATGATAACTTCGCGCCTCGCTTACTCTTGAAGAATGAGATTGGAGAGACAATCAGCACTTTTACGTGTAAACAGTTATTGTCATGATAGTTTAAAATAAGCACGATTGCCGATAGTAATTCCATGCATGCGTACAGGTGCTTTAATTGAGACATGATGTTGTCATTGTATGGTGCTATTTGACAGGTTCGAAGATAATCGGTAAACGTCAAAATATTCTGTGTGGTGTAGTTCATATTTCTACCGGTATGTTCACCACTATCATTTTACTGCTCATGCGCATTCGCTATGCAAGTACCAATTATTGTATGAAAATTGAAAAAGCTTCTGAACTTTTTTGATCCATGAATGCAATCTTACAACTTGCACGATAATACGTTGATACCAGATAAAGGTCTCCCACAGGAGACCACCTCAAAGGCAAAGGGTGGACCGAACCATCAACTTTCCCAAAACACCACAGCCTACGTCCACTCTTCGCGGTTCTCGCAACCCCCGGCCGAGCGGAGCCTATCTCCACTGAAAATCCGAACTTCAAATTCATCCGCGCTGCTGCCAAAACACAGAGACGCGGTCTGTCGAAAACGGCCGCTCAAGATAGAGCCGCCACTAGTCAATCTGTCGGTAAAACAGGGAGGTTCGCGACCGACAGACCAACATCAACGCGATGACGCCGCGGATACGACACTTGAATGCGCCCGAAAAGCTCTCTTGCCTCGGACGCCGAACAGCCAGCATCTCCAGCCATAAAGACCGCATCGGCAGCACGCCAAGCCGCAAGCTCTCTCTCTTGCCTCGAACGCCAAGCCACAAGCATCTCCAGCCAGAACACCGCGTCTACAACCCGCCAAAAAACTCTCTTGCCTCGGACGCCAAGCCACAAGTATCTCCAGCTAGAATTCCGCGTCTAGAACCCGCCAAAAAACTTTCTTGCCTCAGACCCCAAGCCACAAGCATCTCCAGCCAGAACACCGCGTCTATAACCCGCCAAAAAACTCTCTTGCCTCGGACGTCGAACAACGAGCATCTCCAGCTCAGCCAGAAAAAAAACCACGTCGAACAGCCAGAACACCGCGTCTACAACCCGCCAAAAAACACTCTTGCCTCGGACGCAGAACAGCCAGCATCTCCAGCCAAAAAGACCGCGTCTACAACCCACCGCCAACGACAATACCCTGCATAATGATATAATAAACTCCTGCCAGCATCGACAACGTGCTTTTCTCTCAATTCCACCCCGCTTCTGGCCTACTAGTGATACGCCCTTCACCATTCTCCTTGACAGAGAAAGGTCGGTATCAACGTGTTTACACGTGCATTTTTTTGTTATGGCCGCGATAATACGTACTGTCAACAGTAAATCCATGCATGTGTAAACAGGGTATAAATCTACTTTGATTTGTAATGTACTTATTATGAAGGAGGAAGAATTTAAAATAAAATTAATCCTTATTGAAAAGTATGTTTATATAACAGCTGCATACAATTTATTCAGGGTTTTAAAGTCTAGTATCAATAACCACAAGAGCAAAAATTTACGGACAGTTAAAAGACACCAAATAAAATTGATTACTAACATTAAACAGGGACAATTTATAATACAATTAATATGTTACATAGTACTAGATATTTCAATAGATGAATCCAAAGAATTAAAATAACAACGTTTGACAACAATCAGCTTAAACTTTAAAACAGTATCTACAGCAGGGTTAGCGAACCTTTTTACGTATGTGTGCCAAAATTTCCCAAATATTATTGTATATTATTATGGAGAAGATTGTTTTTAATAATACTATTAAAAGTTTAAAAATTACAATTGAGTTCTTGAGATTCTATCTTTCGCCGTATTTATAGCCGAAAGTATCTTTAAATATTTTTTCCTTCTTTTCAACATTTTCTAAGAAATTGTTTAAGCATTTAACCTACGCTTCTTTCATATTATATTCCCCATAACTGAACGGTTTCCATTTTTACTGTCTGTACTGTATTACTTATCTCTGTTCTTTATGCACAAATTGACACCAGAATTACTCCGATCAGATGAGACATTCTCTCATTACAGTGATCTCAAGTATTATAAATTGATCAAAATCCGAGATACGCGGCGCGGCTTCCCCGCCACCTGATGAGATCAGTGCAATAATATTATGTGTCTATGTGTGATTGGCCAATGCAATTATATATTTATATTAAAGGTAATGCTTATTCTTGAAGAGTATCTGTCTGGTATTTTTTATACAAAGCGATCTGTCATTTTTATGGATGAGTTTCGTCATTTCCGTTTGTGCATCGATTAGTAAAAATAATATTAAAACCAAAGAAAATACACTATTTTTTAAATTACTATGGGTATTTTATTCTCTTCAAAATAAAACATTTGCGTGCTATGCAAAATCATCTCGCGTGCCACCAGTGCCATAGATTAGCCATCACTGATCTATGGCATGACACAACATGAACGAAACTGTCTTATTCATTTAGAGATAATATTGTTTGTCACAACGCATTCAAATTCAATGCCAAGACAATATTATATAGGTACCCCAAATTAACCAGAAATACTAAAATAAACCAAAATGTTTGCTTTGAGATATTTAACACGAAATAATCACTACACACATAAGCTCCTTGTATTGACTCTGATTACAGTAAGTATTCTCAACAAATTAAATTTCAAAGGCAATGACTGTTATATCATGTTTAATATTGTCACCTCCGAAAGGGGGGGGGGGTGATGGATGAGAGCTGGACCCCCCGTGATGATGAATGTCATGTCAAGTCACGGTGGTATCGTCTGCTTCTTCTTTCGGGGACATGTTTATGTTGATTGACAACGCGGAATTATAGGCGAAAACAGGGCGTTTATTTGTCGGAATACATTTACAGTCAAGTACAGCATACAAAATATTTAACAAAAAATATTTTAAAAAAAAATAAAAAATTGAATTGGCGGGAGACGCTGACGGCCGCGGCCGGCGTCCTTAGAGACCAAAAACCGAATGACCCTATTAGGGGATGGTAGGGCAGAGTAGGTAGTAATAATACACAACAAACAATTCACAATTATTCTATCTCTGAAAAATGACAAAAACAGCCTCTGGCATATGTACCTGGCTTGTAAGTAGGTACCTCAGGTCTCATATTTCAGACCTTTTCTAGGTACATGCTTTGGAAAGGGGCTGTGAATTTCTTGGAATTATTACTACCTTCTGCATTTCTTTGCTTGTTAGCTACATATTCTTAAATATTTGAACTAGGTACAAATACATATTTTTTCAAAGTAATCTCAAATCAGATATTCTAGGTGCTAGGTACATTGTATGGCTGGGAACTTTGCTTTCAATATTTTTGTAGGTAAGTGTACGAATTTAATACCTATTGGTCAAAATTGGATGAAGGCTAATGTAGGTAATAATATTAAAAAATGATATTAATAATTACTATTTGCTTACGGGCTAGAAATTTGCCTCTCAGTCGATCTGTTCATGTTTGCATGAATCAGCCCAATGATGATTCAGGCCTCATGGCCTTGGATCCTCTGAGGATGCCATGGTTTAGGCGGTATCAAGCGACCTCTCTGGGAAAGGCCCTGAACCGTAATTGGGCCGATTAAGATCGACCACGATTCAAAGTTTTTAGCGTGTGTAACTGGACAATGCGGCGGCTTGATATGTGGGTGGTTGCATCTCCTGTGTTAAAGGATCGAAGCCCCTCCGAACCGTCGGTGGCCGGTCAAACTGGGAATACAGCACTTTGACGCCTCGCGGTCAGTGACTCCACAGTTTTCCGGACCTACCGTAAGGATGCTGAGAGAGGAGGGCGTCGCGCCCAGCCTGTCTTAACGCCGGTCCGAAGATCGAACGACACTTCACCCAGATGCATACCACGCGACCACTTTTTGATTGCTTGCTTGCCATGCCTCCAGTTACACACACTGACAGGCAATTTTACATGAAAAAAACTATGCTAACACGTAATTACACAGGCTAAAGTTTTTTTTACACAGGCTTAGGTTACTAGGTATAAACTGACGCTAAAATGTTGTATATTTAAACTGACTTTACACCACGTTCAAACACAAAACACTATTTGAAACTACCTAACCTATGACGCTATGCTACGGCTAGTTGAGGATGCTGCTAGGCTGCTCGCTTTGCTGCTGGAGGCTGCTTTTCTCTGCTGAAGAAGGCTGCTTGACTCTTCCGAAGTGTGGTAGATGACGCGCCGGTGGCGTCGACTAATTAATTCGCAATCGTTACAGAAATAGCATAACATCTACTAAAACTTATCCAGGAACTGACATCTCATCTGACCACAATCCTGTTGTAGCTACAGTAAAAATTAGATTAAAAAGATTATGGAACCATGCGCAACCCAATGTGTTGACATTAATTAACTGAAACATCCCGAAGTCAAACAACAAGTGAAAAGTGCACTGAACACAGAAATAGAACAACTAAAAACTTCAGTCATTACATCCTCTGACATACAGACAAGTGGGACAGGATAAAAGATGTGTTCTCCTCCATATCTAATAATCAATTAGAATATAAAAGAACAGCTAAGAGGCAAAAATAGATGACAGATGAGATTCTGTCTTTAATGGACGAAAGAAGAAAATGGAAAAATAAAAATGAAACTCAATATAGGAGAATTCATTATACCATAAAAGAAAAATTCGTACAGCTAAAAAAGAATGGATGTCCGACCAATGCAAAGAAATTGAAAATCTCCAACAAAAATACGATTCCTTTAATATGCACAAGAAGATAAAGGAAACATTGGGAATTACAAGAGGAGCCTCATCAACTACGAGGGTGGGTCAATAAGTCCTTAGAAAAGCCGACAGGTGGCGCGACTAGTACTGTAAGCGGTTTGTTTTCATGCAGCGGCACTACCGATTCAGTATGCTGCGAAGTTTCAATCAGATTGGTCGGGTTGTTGTGTGTTTCTCGTACATTTAAAAAAAAAATTTGCTTGTTTACAAAAAAAAGGAGAAAATTGAGTTTAGAGCTGTTATTAAACATTTTAATATAAAAGGGTTAACAGCAAAGGAAATAAAAAATGAGTTGGATTTAGTTCACGGCATATCTGCTCCTTCACTTGCAACTATTTATAACTGGTTAAATGAATTTAAACGTGGTCGTACATCAACAAAGGATGAACCACGCTCAGGACGTCCTGTAGAGGTGACTACACCAGAAATGATCAATAAAATCCACGATATGGTGTTAAGTGACCGAAGATTAAAGTTGAGTGAGATAATTGAGGTTACAGGGATCTCAAAAGGTAGCGTCATTTCTATTTTACATGACAAATTGGGCATGAAAAAAATTTCTGCAAGATGGGTGCCGCGTTTGCTCACAGTCGACAATAAACGCAATAGGGTGGTGGCCTCTAAAGCCCTGTTGTCGCTCATGCAACGCAATCCGGATGAATTTTTTCGTCGCTTTGTGACTGTAGATGAAACATGGATACACCACTATACTCCCGAGACGAAAGAACAGTCAAAGCAGTGGATTGCGAAAGGCGAACCATGTCCAAAGAAGGCGAAAACCGTAAAATCAGCTGGTAAGGTTATGGCTACTGTATTTTGGGATGCACGTGGAATTATTTTCGTTGACTATTTGGAAAAAGGAAAAACAATAACAGGGGATTATTATGCATCTTTATTGGACCAGCTAAAAAACAAAATTGAAGAAAAACGGCCTCATTTAAACAGGAAAAAAATCCTCTTCATCAGGACAATGCCCGTGTTCACACATGTTTACGATCAATGGCTAAAATTGAAGAATTGAAGTTCGAATTGGTCGACCACCCACCGTATTCGCCAGATTTAGCCCCCAGTGACTTTTTCCTTTTCCCAAACTTAAAAAAATGGCTAAGTGGACAACGTTTTTTTTCAAATGAAGAAGTCATCGATCGGACAAATGCTTATTTTGAGGACCTTCCGAAAACTTATTTTTCTGACGGTTTAAAAAAAATTGAGAAACGTCTAACCAAGTGTATTGAGCTCCAAGGAGATTATGTTGATAAATAAAAAAAAAATACAAAAATAAAAACTGTTTTAATGCTTTTTTCTAAGGAATTATTGACCCACCCTCGTATCTTGAAGGACGAAGATGGCCGTATTATATTAGATATAGAAAAGAAGCTGATTCGTTGGAAGACATATATTGAAAATCTGTTTGATGATGATAGGGAACCTATTGGCTATACTTTTAATGAACGTGAACAAGCCCCATGCATAAATAGGGCAGAAATAATAAACGCAATATGAAATTCTAAAAATGGTAAAACTGTCGGCCCTGATAATATTTACAACGAAATGATAAAATTATTAGAAGAAGATCAATTAGAAATTCTCGTTGATTTGTTTAATAAAATTTACGAAATGGGCATAATTCCCGATGATTGGTTGAAATCGACATTCATCACTTTACCAAAAAAGGTGAATGCAAAGGAGTGCAGCGAGCTTAGAACAATAAGTTTGATGAGCCACATGTTAAAAGTGTTATTAAAAATCATCCATAATAGGATTTTTCGAAAATGCGAAGAAGACATGGATGACACACAATTTGGCTTCAGAAGTGGTTTGAGCACTCACGAAGCACTTTTCAGCTTAAATGTTCTAGTGCAAAGATGCCTAGATGTTAATGTTGATGTTTATATGTGTTTCATCGATTACGAAAAAGCATTCGATACTGTTAGGCATCCTAAACTTCTTGAACTCTTACA
Source organism: Rhyacophila brunnea (assembly GCA_022495005.1). Classification (NCBI taxonomy): domain Eukaryota; kingdom Metazoa; phylum Arthropoda; class Insecta; order Trichoptera; family Rhyacophilidae; genus Rhyacophila; species Rhyacophila brunnea. The sequence continues at coordinate 647,149 of JAGYXB010000507.1, read as the reverse complement.
GGAGAAAGGCATCGATGCAAGAGACATTCAACTGATAGCTTACTTATATTGGAATCAAACAGCGAATATCAAGATCGAAAGCGAAATCAGTGGATAGGTAAAAATTCGTTGCGGTGTAAGACAGGGGTGTATATTGTCACCTCTGCTATTTAACATGTACTCAGAAGCTATTTTCAAGGAGTCAAGTCAATGTCAAATGTCTATGTCAATGAAAAATGGGACCAGTCTCAGGAAATAAAAACTAGAATTGAGATCGCAAAGAGCGCCTTTCTCAAAATGAGACGCCTCCTTAGCAATCGAGATCTTAACCTAGGTCTGAGACTGCGTATGGTACGTTGTTATGTTCTCTCAATTCTTTTCTATGGTATGGAAGTATGGACGCTAAACCAAGAGATGTCACGGAGACTTGAAGCTTTCGAGATGTGGCTGTATAGGCGCATCCTCAAAATTCCTTGGACTGACCGGGTGACAAATGTTGAAGTTCTCAATCGAATGGGAAGGACCGAGAAGTTCTACGTAGTATCAAAACCAGGAAACTACAGTACCTCGGCCACATTATGAGAGGACAAAAATACAGCATTCCCCAACTTGTCATTCAAGGAAAGATCAATGGGAAGCGTAGCAGAGGACGGCGCCGCATTTCGTGGCTTAAGAACCTCCGTGATTGGTACGAGTGCAGCTCCACTGAACTGTTCTGGGTAGCAGACGACAAAGATAAGATCGCCTTGATGGTGACCGACCTCCGCTAGGGGATGGTACAATAAGAAGAATAGTTGTGAATATGTCTTAAAATAAAAACACAAGAAATTTCTTCAGGACACGCTCTAAAAATTTAATAAGCTCATAGGAAACTTCATTGAAACTCCAGATAATAGACTCAAAAATACAACTCACTAATGAGACGTAGAGTGTACGTTTGATATTTGGATTCTTGGTTAGTTTAACTGTGGGCTTTATGGGAACTGCAACAATATTTGCTGTGTGTGTGATGGCATGCAATACAGGTTTGCGCGACCAAAAAATTTTAATCGCATCGAAGAAAGCCACTTCAGTTTTATATAAAATCCTCCATACACTTATACCCTCAACTGCAACCGATCGGCAAACAATAGCTGTGTGATAATATTCACTGTATATGAAATAGGGATGACCACCACCCATTTCCCATATTTACACTTCATGAAAAACTTCATTGAACATTCAAAATAATAGTGCGCTCATCATAACTGTAGCACTACTTTTGGTTCATCTGAAATACATGGCATTTCAATCATCTTCTCATTTGCCAAAAGAGTTTTTGACGGCTCTAAACCAGCCAGACTCCGCAGGATCTCCTCTTGGGTGTAGCCTTTCGTCTCGGGCAGCACGACACACGAAGTGATCGCACTGAGCAGAGCCAAAAATGAAAAGAAATAAAACACATTGTGGATGTCAAATGCTTCAACTGCCAGCGGGAAAATCTGAAGGAGAATATAGCTTGAAAACCATATGAAGCCCATCACCACACTAGTCGCTGCGTCACGGACCTACAGAGAAACAACATTGAATTCATTAACAAAAATATTTGGAAAAACTTCTTCAATTCAGTGGTGGTTTTAGTAACGTGTTTAGTAACACTGAGTCTCTGGGTCAAATTTTATTTGTCCAAAGAAAAGCATACGATTTATTATTTTTATTTTGTATAAAATTTTCAAATCGAATTTTTGCATTTCAATAAAATTATTTGCATTAACTGATTTTTCACAAATCACAGCACAGTAGTGACACAATGCTAAGTGATTATTTAGAGCAGTGTTTATCAATCTTTTTACACCTGCACACTACTGAAAATAGGAGAAACGTTTTGCGGACCACTAACTATTTATTTATATGATAACGTATAATAACGTCTGATCGCGGCTGATTTTGACACGTCACACCATTAATAAATTTAACAAAAACACAATGCACAAACACTTCCAGGTGCACGGGTTTTAAAGAATTTATTGGAATCTTTAGCATATGCATTTGGATGCCAAAAATTCACGGACCACGAGAAAATTTCTGTGGACCACTAGTAGTCCAGGGACCACCGGTTGAGAAACGCTGATTTAGAGCATACCGTAATACAAACATATTTTATATTACATTATATCAGTGCCAGACAACAGAGGCATTGCTACATAATAATATGATGTAACAATTGTTGCAGTATAACTACATAAACATAAGCTGCGTTGTATATTTAAAACCTATATAATCTTGTGTTCAAAGGCTGTAATAATCAATTTATCATATTTTTATATTGAATATGGGAGTTAAAAGGCTTTTCAATATCAACTTTCAAGCAAGTAATTAAAAATTAAATCATTATAAAACATGACCGTACTTCATTGTCAAAAACCTCCGAGGCGATGATAAATGGGATAATTCCTGGTCCAGCATTGAATGCGATGACTCCGATGAAGAGGCCGAAGAAAGGAAGCCATTTTGGTGTTGAGGGTTCCTGGAAACACCATGCTAGAATCCCTTGGCCGAAGCATACCACTACCGATGAAATGATTTGGAGAGGCTGCAATGTAAACATTAATTATATGGTCAATTGACGTAATTGGAAGAACACTGTTATAAAACATAGTTAAAAGTGCCATAGGGAAAAGGGAATCATTATTAACAATATTTTTTTTTGATTGTTTGATACCGCTCAGTATCGGCAATCCGAAAGTTGGCAAACGTTTTGAAGATACAGGTTATTAAAAAGTGAAAAGTTGACATTTGGCCGGGCCACTATAATTTATTCAGTCATTTGTCATAAAATAGATACAAAAATTATTGAACTAGGCTAATTATTTCTCTCCGTGAGCAGACGTCAAAGCCCGAACCGCAGAGGAAGAGATAGCTGAATGCCTAATAATAAAGTCAGTGTCTTCTATGCTAAATAGGCAAAGGCTTCTAGCTCCATGGATAAATAAGGATAGGTAGGTAGGCGTCCTTTTGTACATAACAATTTACTGTTTATCACGTATGCCATTATTATAGGCATGTTGAAATGTCACTGATTAAACTGGTTGAAACCAAAATCGTACTGTCGTAGCACTCTGATGTCTTCATTTGGTGATAGTACACAATATCAGCACTCAACAAATGTTAGTGAGACGTAAATCGATATTAAAAACAAAAGATACAGGTCTCGGAATCCTGTCTGAGCACGATAATTAAATGGCTTTGGAGGCACGAAGAATCGTTATTAGAATTAATAGAATTGTTATAGTAATATGTTATGTCACACTCTTGTGATATATGTTTAGAATATGTGTGAGCGCTATGACCCTAAAGTTTGCAGAACCGACATTGATTTAGGTACTTTGTTTATAGAAAAATAAAAATGTAACTGGGGGAACAAACGTTTGCAAAATGGTACTGAAACTCCATCCCTCTCGTATTATCATGCTTGTCATCCCTACAGGCTTGCTGAAAGTGACAGATGATGCAATAGGGGAATTAATTGATTGGCTTACAATGCCGGAGAAGATAATTATAAATATGTCCCAATTTGTAAAAGAAAAATTATTAGTCGAAAGAAAATCAAAATAAAAAATGAATCAATCCGATAGAAAAGATACATGATAGAAAACTCAAATTATGAGTTATAACCCACCACAAACATGCTTTCCCCCACTTGTCAACACACAGTTTCCTCAAGAAGAAAATTTAAGGATATGACTATACATTTCCCTCAGTTCATTTGAGTTACTTTAGTTAGTATGTATCTATTAAAAACATACCAAATAAGTGTTAAGTTAGATAGTTTTGACAGAAAATATGACATACCTAGTTGGAGCGATGCCATGAGAGATATAATGATGCAAAATAGGCTTCAAGTAAGATCAGTTGGAAATAATATCTTTAAATTAAATTCTCCCAATGTAATTTGCGTTCACTAAAAGAAATTGCAATCTGCTCATTGTTAAATTGTTCGACTACAGGATTGAATATTTTGATTTATCTTTATGAATTTTTTTAAAAAAACCACCGTCTATATAAAATCGGCATTCTTACTGGATGTGATTTTTATAATGTGGGAATCGTAATAATTACCCGTCTTCCTATTTTGTCCACTAACAGGGATCCTAAAGTGGTTCCCACAAGAAGAATAACAGCGTAGATGATGGCGCAGACTTCGCTGGACAGACCAGTCTCCGCTTTCTCGAAGATCAACGTTGAATATGAATCTAAGACGTCCAATCCCATCGAAACTAGAGATACGAAGAGGAAGAAACACAGTAGTAATCCTTTCCGAGACACGGGTGATGTAACTGTAATTAAAGACGACACTTTATTAGTGATCCTTTTAAAATGATGTATGTATATAATCACAAATTCTGTCCATCCGATCTCACATAAAATCGTTTCATATTTAATAATCAAAGGTATCAAAAACTTCACTCGACCGTAAAATATTAAGTTAGTAAACAGTTTTCATAATGAATTTATTCCCTCTCTAACAGCAGTGTTCAAATATAAAGGAAAACTGACGTTCTGCCGAGGTTTAAATGAATAAATAATGCCAGTATAATAAAAGATCAGTTTTTAAATGAAAACTCAATGAAGTGCGTCAAAAATGACTGACACAGGTGTGGCTCTCGTGGTGCAGTGCGTAAGGCGCTGGCCTTTCAACCGGGAGCTCTGGGCTCAATCCCTGTAAGGACACGATATATATATATGTGATTTTCTCAAAGCCTGGGTGTTTGTGATTGTTTCACTTCTATTACAAAATACACTACTGTCATTGGGTCTATAGGCCTGTTGTAGTGTTAAAAATAATATATTATAGATGTGTTTTTTGAATTTAAAAAAAAACATTAAAACTATATAAGTATTTAATATACAATTAAATGTCAAGAAAACTCTATTAAAAATTACATTAATATTTTATTCATAAATAAATTAGGAACAATAAAAAGCTACTAGTCATTTTTTAACACTTTTTAAATTGTCTTGGAAAAATATTTTGTTTTTTCCATTATGTTACAATTAATAGGCAGAATATGTTTCGAGCTATAATATGACGGTCTATTTCTATGCCCCTTCCCACCCTGTGGATTAGTGATAGCTAGTTTGTTTTTTAAACGATAGAGTGCAATATAACAGAACCCATTCAATACCACACCCAGTCTTAATGAGACATGTCATGAGGCGCAATAGGTGATGAGAGACATCTGAAATTATTTAGGTATGGGAATTTTTTAGGAGTGACTACCTATGACTTGCCGCACACTGAATTTATTTTTTATAAAGATAATTTTTCCATCCGCTAATAAGATATGACTGGAAAACATAAAACCATGCACAATTTTCCAAGATGGCGATTGAAACACAGCATGAGGTTGATTTTTGGTATATTATTACTGGGCACTATGCATATGCAAGGTATAGGGTTACTTTGACCTAATATGACTGGAATAAGTATGTACATAATATGGCCATTTCACATTCATGTTTCAATCGATTTAAATCTATCAAATCTGATTTACTCAAAAATGACAGAACTGTACATCCGCGTGCTAGTTCTTTGAAAGAAACAGACTGAATTAACAATTTTCAAGCAATTTGATCAATTTAAAATCCATTATAAAGACAGGCTATAAATTATATGGCCATAAAATACTTACATAGAAGTTTCCATGATCCTGGTCTATCAGATAAAGTGTGTCCTGAATATTTTGATAGCATTTTTTGTTCATATTCTGGTTTTTTAAGCTGAATCCATTCCAATTCAGTGGCCAATTCTTCTTTAGTTGGTTCAAATTCTAAAACAATGCAAGAAAAATAATGTATACCGACATTTATAACATTAAATCTTAGTGTCCTGTCCAGGGTGGACGAGTTCGGCGGAGCGTTGTGCGGCGTGCGCAACTCAAACGTATATTAATTATTATTTTATCTTAAGTGTTGTGCTGACGATTGTTTTAATCAATACATAATCATTTGATATTTAGTGGCTTTACAATGACAGCTGCTTCTATGTTAATTGTTGAATCATAGAACTATAATGACTCTAGGTTTTATTAGGCTGGCTTCTAGAATTAATGTATAAAAAAATGCAGGATTTTATACATATTAAGGCCTAGATGATTCTATTCAACTCTGTTGGTGAAGTTCTAAAAAGGGTGACTATAAATTGCTTATGGGCTAGAAATTGTTCAGTCTCGTAATCGACCTGTGCACGTCTCCATGAATCCGCCCGATGATGGTTCAGGGCTCCTAGACTCGGATCCTCTGAGGATGCTTTAGGCGGTATCAGTGTCTAACTGTTTGGTCACAATCCTTTTTTCTGAATAAAGAGATAAATAGATAATGAATAAGTAAATAAATAAATTTGGTTGTGGGGTATCAGTGTGGGATTTGTCGGCTTCAGTTGGAAAGGCATCTTTCTTAAAGTATATGTACTTATTTGACTTAATAAAGTTATTTACTATAGATTTAATGTACCGATATTGAGAGGTTCTGCTCCTCTCAGCTGTCTTGATATCCTCATAAGTTCAGATCGAACACTTCCTCCGTCAGCGGGAATTTTTTGAAACCAAGCGATTGCTTTAGCGGCTTCCTGAAAACATAATACAAATTGGCAATCTAATGCCATGCAGGTTGTATCTACAATTTTATGGTGTTGTAGTTTCATCCCACGTCATGATTCTCTATAAATGCTTCTGATGATAATCATAATCTACAATCTGAGGGAGTGAATACACCTCCGGTAAAGTAGCTGGATTGATTATTGCATTATCACAAAGAAGGCAAACGCCATTCTTCATGGCATCATCTTGATCTTAAAACCTGATATAGTATTTTAAATCTGGCCCAAAACAATTCCTCTTCACTCAATGTGGTCCACCAAAGTTAGAAGGCTTTAGTTAGAGTTTTTAGTTAGAGCACCAGCTTTGCTCAAATCAGTCTAACTCTATATCTTATTCACTAAGCACTTTCTTTGTCACACTCACATGCTGTCTTCGTCCAAAGTTTTGTCTGTTGGTTATTATGTAATTTCCAATCTCTGATGTTGCAAAATACTTCTGTGTGTGCAAACTGATCGAGTTTATTGCTGTTAGAATCCCAACATCCTATTCCATGTTTTGTCTAGACCGCTTGCAACGGTATAATATGGCTATTATACAAAATAATATGGTTTCAGTAACTTTAATAGAATGCAAGGTAAAAAGAAGTGCAAGTAACTTTAATAGAATACAAAAATGAAATGTATTATAACATGAAGTCATGTCACATAAATCATATCCGATCAGGCAAAAGTCTCTAAGGCAGAAATATAGTTATGAGATAAATCCTCTTAGTTGAACGATGTAACAAAAATCAAACTGACATTTTTCCTCATTGGTCAGGTTCAGTATTCAAACTATTATCTAGCACTTCTGTCAATAATGATTTTTACTTGAATGGTGACTACATAATTATATAAAACAAAAAAAAACTAACCTCTTCTTTTCCGATTTTGAGAAGGTATACCGGTGTCTCAGGAATAAACCAAAAGCAAATCAAAAAAATAATCGGCATTACCGTAAGTACACCGGTGAAAATTCTAAATGGCAGATACGCTCCAAGCACGAATGACGTGATCAAGCCGAACGAATAGAAGACAACCACGAGAGTAGCGAGTAGACCGCGGATGTGTGGCGTGCAGCATTCTCCTACCAACAGGGTGGGGAGTGACATACCACCTCCTCCACCGATCCCGCAGATAAACCGCCCCATCAGCATCACCATCACTGAGCTCGCACATAATTTAAACAGTAGTCCTATCTGAAAAGTAATAAAAAAAGCAGGGTTAAGTAATTTTTGGACCTAAGAAGAGCAGTGTCATTTTACACAAACAACACATATGTATGTACGATTGATTACACACTTATTTTAAACAAAACACACAAATATAATGTTAAAACCAGTATCATACTATAGTTGACCGTTTTTCATGTAGCAGTTACGAGTGTTGATTTTTGGTATGTTATTACTGAGAATTAGCACTATGCATATGTGAAGTCATGCCTTTGGGGAATTATTTCCAAGAAAAACCTTAATATGAATGGACTATACGTACAGCAAGTGGTAAACCAATACAGTAGGCCGCCGCCTTCCTCCCATATTTACTGGCGATGAGGGTGAAAATAGGAAGTCCTGCAAGACCTCCGAGACTGAAGACCCCTCCCGCAAAGGCCACTTGACCGGGAGTCATGGGGGCTCCCAGCGGAGAATCATCGCCTGTGATCTGAACAAGCACTGGAGACAGCCAGCCGACTGCTGCACCAAACGAAAGTGTACCTAAGTTAACTGGAAACAACAGCAAACAATATTAAATGTACCTAATTATGTATTTGTATCCCAGAGTAAATGAGTTCTAGCCTTATAAATGGGGTTGACTTTCAAAAAATAATAATTAAATTTAATAAGCTATGTCTAGACCAATAATGTCAGTGTAAAAAAACCTTCTTCTATAGAGATGGAGACTAAATATATGAAATTGAAGTAAAAAAAGGACATCTGTGGGTCTATTCTATACACAAGGTGGCTATCGATGGCAGTTAATCATATTTTCTATTGAGATATTATAAATGTTACAATAAGTTAGCCGTCTAAACTGTCAAAACTGTCTATCTCACTCTAAAAGTTAACACAGCCAAGAGCATAGCACTTGTTGAGAGTTTAGACGGTTAACTTATTGTGACAATTAACCGCTCCAATACATAAATATGATAAACTACCGTCTTGTGTATAGAATAGACCCACTGGTCCACTGATTAAATTAGCTACAAATTATTTCATTTGTATGCTGTATTTCAAGAAGCCAACTAAAGTAGTCAATAGACGGACTATTGATAGTAGATTTCTATTTGAGACAACTTACATGAAACTATTTTTGGCAATCAGGGCGCTACCTGCTAACCTATGGCCCGTAATGGGCCAAAACGGACAGTGCAATAATTTGTGAAATACTCAAGAATAGCACTATATTTCAATAATAGATATAAAATTATCCTCTGGTTGGTATGCTTTTAAGAAACTACTTAATTAAGTATTAATTGAGTCAGAATTTACTTGGTAGAATTCCATTTTACAAGAAATGAAAATATAATTAATATTAAATTCTACAGGTTTTTAAAAAAGGTTTGTCGAAAGCTATTTCGGTTGTAACACCATTATCAAGACTATTCAGATAGGCCGCTTGCCCTTGCTTAAATACTACACGTGTATATATAGAGACAGAATACATTTTCTTACTCGTTCCAGCAATATTATGAATTTGTACACTTATTATTAATTGTAATATTATTAATACTTTGAAAACCCTAAGTGGGTTTTATAAAGGATATCAAAATTTATCAAAATTACAGTGTTCGAAATTGACATTATTAATCAATTAAAATATTATTAGTATAATTGTATTATTCGTGTGTTTAAATTATATTTAATAGTGGCGATGAATGCATTACCAAATTTTCATTAATTGTCCAAATATATACTATTGTAGTTTTAATATTTATAAATAAATACTGTTGTAGTTTTATTATGATCACATTGTCTACAATCCCAAGCCCTTCGTCATAGATCATCACATTGTATCAGACCCTTTTCCCCAAAGGATGTTACATAATGGATGATCCTTTACCATCCCTTTACCGTTAAATTTGCTCAGATACTGACAGAGCAAAGTAAGTATATACCGTGGGCGTACAGGCAGAAATCACTAACTCCAAATACACAGTTCTGAGATAATCAATGTTTTGTGTTTTAGGTGTTCTTAAAATGGTTGTAAAATCTTTATTTTTTGGGTTATTCATTACTTTTATTTTTTTAAATGTTCAATAATCTTAAATCGTGACTTATGCCAGTCAAGCAGCATTACTTTTTCTATATAATGACATTAAAATCTCAATTTCGTCAAAACTGGAGTTAGTGACTTCTGCCTGTACGACCTCGATACCATCTAGGCAAATCTTATTGAATCAATTATTAATTAAGTACCTATCACCGAGATATCACTTAATCCCATTGGAATAAACGAAAAAGACAACATAATTAATTCATTATGGAAATTTTCTTCTAATATTTGATTGTAAACGAATAACTAATAGTGATGTGTTGTCACTCGGTGATATTTTAATGTAAACAAAAGTGTTCCAATTAAAAACAGGCACCTAATCAAACAAGATACCTTTTATAATAGTTTGAAAGAGATGTTAATGTTTTTTTTTTAAATCCACGTACACATGCAAATGTTAAATGAAAAAATATAAAAAAAGATATCCTTCATTACTTTAAAATTGTCATCACACTTCTTTTTTTGCATGTATATTTTGTAAAAAAGAAGAATCACTTTACAATAAATACAATAATATCACTGAAAATGAATTACCTACCGATAATTGCTGCTATTACTTGATTTTGTAAACTGGGATGGTCTGTTTTTATCCTATCAACACGGAGACTCATTTTTACAATACAATTATATTAACATAATAATATGTAATTAAACATTAAATTAATTGATTTTATACGATGATCGTTAAACTTAGAACACTATTACATGGAACTGGTTTTTAAATAAAATTTAGCTACCTACCTTAAACTATAATCAGGGCCGTATTTAATCAGTTTACTTAAATATTTTTATTGTTATTTAGCTGCCTACCTAAAAATGACAAATAACAGCGTAAAAGTAGGAAAATTAAGCAAAAAAAGGACCACTGGTTACTTATTAAGTTAGCTACAAGTCAATCTTGCGATTTTTCCAAACAGGGCCGCATTTAGACATAAAAAACCTATGTGTTATCTATTTTTTCTTGTTAATTTAGTGTATTTAAATGAAAATTATTCTCTGTGGGAAAACCATGGCTAGAAATGAGTACACCTTTTCGAAAGTTTATTTCAGTGGAAAAGATGCTGATCACAAGGAATTTATTAGTTGATTAAAAAATAAACCAATAACATACTTTTAAAAGATAAGTATCCAAATAATTACTATTTGAGTGTATCTTAAAAAAAAATAGTACAAATTAATTATAATGTCTGTTTTAAATACCTACCTTCTACCAATGGCGAAGGGTGGAGGTAGGCTGTACATTGTATCAACATGACCAACTTTTCATTAATGTCAAGGATAATGTTGCCATGGCTGTCATTTAAACTTAAACCAATGTTTTCCAACCTTATTACACCTGTAGACCGGTTAAAGTAGAAGATATGTTTTTTATTCACTACATAATTATTGAATATACACAAGGTTTTAAGAATGTTAGATTCTGTATTATAGAAATTATATAATTTTTGAAAAACCTTCTTTTTTCTGGGGTTTCTATTATTTATATTATTGCCGTTGATGTCAAGGGACACAGTCTACACAATCATAGGCAGAGAAATCGGCGCACAAAGATTTTTTATTTTTAAAGATAGAGCGGTGAAACTAAGAACATAGAATATACTTTGTGATGTTATCTTTTTATTATTTTGAATGAATAACTCAAAAAAATGGTATTTTCAGAGTTATCTGTGTTATATCTCCTTGACCACTGAATATTAAAATGTACAGTTGGTACACTTTTGTGGTATACAAAAGAGTTTTGTTGCCTAAATCCATTGACCACGGCATCTTTGATGGTTTTAAAATGATTTTGTGAACTTAACTCATTTTTGCCAAATTTGTGGCTAGATTCCCTTGACATCTACAGCGATAATAGTAATTTGTTTATTAGTTTTTAAATCTTGTATTATAACTTATTGAAATAACAGTCTGATTGTGAATATATACGATGATAATTCTATTGCTAACAGAAATCAACAGAAACCGATCTGTAAATAAACTTATTGTTAATAATAGTGCGAAATCTGCTGCTGCACATTAGTTAGAATAGTTGATAATCCTGGCTTCAGTGTTATTTCAGAGAGCCAAAGTGCTTGATTGACATTCATTCGGTTTCTCTGTTTAGTTTTTATCACTGACAATAGTCAAAAAGGTCTTCTCACGTGAATATGCAGTCGAAAATCTGGACAATAATTTAAATGATTCTAGTGATATACAAAACTGAGACAATGTTTGTATTTTATGTCTGAACACCAGAGTGGTATTAGAAGAATAATAATATTGTATATTTAATTTGTTGAATGATGATTTGCTTGGAATTTTTGGCATAATATGCATTTTAAAATAGGCGACAATACTATTTGCGGACTGGAACCGGCAGTTGGGAAACACTGATTGAGGCTGTTGATACTTCTATATCAGCAAACACCTGCCATAATATACTTACATTCATGTCTTCATGTATAATAAAACAATAAATATTACGCTAAAAATTAAATTTTATTATTTTATATAAAGTATTAATAAATTGGCATCTGTAAATCCAAGTTCGGCCATGCTACTAATTTTCATCAAAGAACTGAAATGTCATTTTGATATTTCATATTATATAGCAATTCTATCCGTGTATGGCGTGAATATGTTGATAAGTCTAAAAACATCAATTCTCAGGGCAGCTATTTGGAAGGTTGGTTTTCTGTTGTAATTCAGGAATGTTTTTAAATTTTAGTTTGTTGAGAATTTACAAACATTTTACTAAAAATTAAAAACATCCAAACAATCTGATTACTTCAGAAAACCAAACATACAAATAGCTGCCCTGAGAACTGATCTTTTTAGACTTAACAACATATTCACGCCATACACGGATATAACAATTTAGTTACTAGGACTCCTATAAGGCTCGATGACATCAAGCTACTTTACAAGCTGCTTGTTGGCGAATTTACAATCTGCTTGTAAACTCGCCCAGTGTCATCATCGAACAAGCTAACAAGCAGATTGTAAACAATCTATCGAGAAAAGTTGAAAGCCGGACTACTTTACAAGCTACTCACTTCGTGTGGGCCAATCTGTGTCTGTGATAGTGGCGACCGCCCGGTAAAAAAACGAACTACGTCCTGTCAAAATAGTCGTTAGCTTATGACTTCTGAGCCAGTGGAAAGTTTTGTGTGTCATCATCACAATCGCACTAGCTGACTCGCCCGCTTTTAAATTCGCCAACAAGCAGCTTGTAAAGTAGCTCAATGTCATCGATGCATTAGCAACCAATAATAGTATTTTGTTTCAATGTTTTTGTTTTAGAAAATAAGAAAAGACGTATCTATATTTTATTAAAAATCTAGGCATATAACTGAGATGTCCGGGGTTCCAGCGGCTAGCTTAGGTGTCCATCGAACCCCGGATTCACAAAAAAAGATATTTTAAATTGAGGAGAAATTAAATGAAACCACGTCTGTCTCATGCGTAACTTGGTATTATCTTATATTTAAAATTTTCTTTACAGGTTTATATATTTTGTTTTTACAATAAGTTTCGCAGGTCCGTACATGTTGGAAAAAGGACGCTTACTAACTTTCTTTTTCTTTTTCAAATTCCCCGTACCCACGCCGTCCAGCAAAAAGGACTCTCGTGATTGGCCAAATTTTATCGCGTGATGCTTTTGATTTGACGAATCACGAGGACCACATCGGCGCAGGTGCGTGGAGATTTTAACGTTGCCTAACTTAACTTAACTTAACTTTTAACTAATACTTATAGTTAGTCTTAAAATTATCTCACTCATCCATCATCATTTAAACTTTTTAAATCAAATTAAATTTATCTTAATTACACCTCCGCCCAATATGTGATTTTCACACACCGGACGAAGGCCTTTACTTATGAATAAAAAATACTTACGTGGTTGAGCAAGGAATCAGATTAGATGTTTTATGAAGCCGTTTCTAGAGGTCAGGGTTACGTTTCGACTTATAGCTACTAAATGATTATTTTACACCAGGAGAAGCCCGCCTGTAACAGGGATGTATCATAACACTAAAAATTACTTTTATAATATTTTTTTAATCTACTATCCCGCATACTATCTCGCCGAACTAAAAGCACTCTTTACAAGGCACTTGTAAAGCCAGTGCTCACCTACGCATCGGAAACCTGGACATTAACTCTGCGAAATGAACGAGCCCTGAACATTTTTGAAAGAAAAATTCTCCGCCGTATATATGAACCGATCAGGAATGGCACCAATTGGAGGAGAAGATATATTGCTGAGCTCTACGGGCTATACGAAGATTGCAGCGCAGTTCAATCAATCAAGATTTGGAGACTGTGTTGGCTAGGTCATGTGCACCGTATGAATGACAATGAACCGGTAAAGAGAGTGATGTCCGGCAATCCAATCAGGCGTAGAAGAAGAGGCAGGCAAATATTCGCTGGTTAGTTGTAGCTGCCAATGACTGTCGTGTTCTAGGGTACCAAATTGGAAAGCGGCCACACTGGATAGGGACAGGTGATGATATTTTATTAAAAATCTAGACAAATAACACTAAAAACTACTTGTCATAATAGTAAACGCACGATATTGTATGTAATGTTTTAATTATTTTGTAATATTTTTTTAATCTACTTAGTTAAAGATGTTTTCTCAGTCGACACTCTATTATCTAAAAAATGTTATCTGGGAATGTCAGAGGCCAATATAACTATTTATCTGTTATCCTAAAAAAATCAAAATCTAAAATTGTAGGCCAATGACTAGACTACTAGCAAAATTTATTAAAACTCTCGCCTGGTAAGCGAAACACTCATTCGATCGATGATTCCTAATATTAATGTACTAAGCAGCAATCATCCTTTTTAAATAAATATCTCTCTACCTTATTCTTCTTTTTCTTCGACCATGTCCGATCCTAATAGGGTCATATGGGCCTCCATAGAGTGGAGGTTTGTATTAACAGATTTTGTTTTTTCGAGAAATGGATGTCAGCCACTTGCTCAACCTATCGGGTCCATACTCTGACTCATACACAAATTGAAAAACAATATGTGTACTTGCTTTCGATTCGGATTTGAACCTGGGACCCACGACGCTATAGGCCGACGCTTAAGCCGCGCGGCCATCGTGGAATTGTTAGATACCTTATTAGGTATAAGTTATTCTTTATTGGATTCGCCACCCCCCCTACATATCACACTACATACCTACCTGAAATCTTTAATATTATATTATATAAGAAATATAATATTTACCAAAGATAACTTTGCTCTATGCCCATTGTGTAAAACCACATAAGTCAAGAAATTACGTTTTCTGTTTTATTACACGTCCAATACGTCAACAAGATTCTATACAATTGTGTATAAATAAAAAAGCACATACTCAAGTCAAATATTGCTTGAAAAATGTTATATTACAAACAAACATAATAACATAAATATACTGTTATCACATCATGTGAGCTCACATGCTATCACGTTGACAAATTTCGTATCCTCTTCCTGCCATCCCGATACTTTCTTTAATATTATAAAAAAATCAATAATCTTTCGACTTCTGGTTACCTCTCAATAGTCTGCAGATTGCTTTGAGTCATGATTTCATTTCAAGGGAGTGGAGTGGTAAATGATAATAAATGATTTAACTAGGCCGGGCTCTCGACAAACATATTTATTTTTATATTAAAGTTTATTACAGACGGGTTCAAATATTTCCCCTAGCCTCCAAACAAAATAATTACAAGATAAAAAGAACTTTTTATATACCACGTTTTTAAATTTTCTGTTGAATCATATTATAAACTTGACAATTCCATGTATTAATAATTTAGGACAAATAAGACAATTGTCAACAAATCATTTTCATTTCAACAAACAAATATAGAATACTGAAATGTCATTTTGATTTCCATAGTAACGCACGTATATATTAATAATTTAGATGCTAGGACCACCCCCTTAGCAACCAATAATAGTGGATTGGATTACGGATTTCTTCCGAAATAAATATTCATACAAAACAGAAATAACTGAAAATGAATTTAATTCTACTTAAGATCCTTAAGATTAATAGCCATCTGGCTAAAAGTATTAGAAGAATGCATTGGCATGGTGTTTTGATATATTCTAAAAGTTTCCAATGTCTAGCTAGTCAGGAAGTTAGTTAAAATTGTACTGGATAAACATCCACCGGACAAACAAGAATAGGAGCTAAGAAAAACGTGGTAAAAAAAATAGCATGGATTCCATTTTCAAAATGAAACCAAAAATGTATACTCAGGAATAAACACAATTATTATAAAAATAAGATGAAAGATTTCAATGAAACCTTATACTATTATAGTTTTTTTTAATTAAATTGCAGGCTTATCTTTTAATTAAAAAAAAATATTTATTTTTGTTTCAATAATTTAGATACGAAACACTTAGTATATTATATTCAAAGAAATGTATTAAAATTCATATATTATTATAGTTCCTTCTACACCAACAGTACCTGTCATTTCACTTAAGGGGGGACATGCTCGTCGAAGGTCAAAATTGAGTTTTTATTGTATATTCAAACCATGATCCTGGACACTCCTTAAACGTTATAGATGATCTATTTATATAATTTTGAAGCCTTATTATCCTTTATAGTTATTTTAAACATTTGATGACTGCATGAAGTATTTTTGTTACATAAATAGTATTCTTTTAAACCTCTCGCTCTAATGTTTTAGAATATAGTCATATTTCGGTACATAACTGTGCAGTGGTGTTAAGATTTTTACATTTATTAATTTTTAAACGCATTTATAAAACCATTAGTATAATTTATTACGAGATAATTTTTGTAAAATATTCACGATAAAATATTATATTGATAATATCTGTGATCCCAAATTTGACAAGAATTAGGCATTTTATTATTCAAAAAATCGGCAAGATTAACACATTTGAAGATAATTCTAAAGATATTTATTATAAGCTATGTCTTTGACCATTCAAGTGTGATAAAAATCTTATGAATAATGATTGCTTTATAATAATTATTGACCTAAGAATAAGGTAGTGTTTTTTGAAATACGCCATTTCTTTTGTCATTCCCTAGTGGTTAAGCTACAACATACGGCCGTAGCCATAAATTGACAAACTATAATTGAAGTAGAGAGTAAAATGATATTGACGCGCGTGTTTGAACATGTACCGTTTAAAAAAAAATAAAAAAAAATTCAGTTAGGTACATGTTCAAACACGCGCGTTAACATAATTTTACTCTTTACTTTAATTATAGTTTGTCGTTTTATGGCTACGGCCGTATGTTGTAGCTTAACCACTAGGGAATGACAAAAGAAATGGCGTATTTCAAAAAAACACTACCTTATTCTTAGGTCAATAATTCTTATAAAGCAATCATTATTCATAAGATTTTTATCACACTTGAATAGTCAAAGACATAGCTTATAATAAATATCTTTAGAATCATCTTCAAATGTGTTAATCTTGCCGATTTTTTGAATAATAAAATGCCTAATTCTTGTCAAATTTGGGATCACAGAGATTATCAAAATATTTTTTATCGTGAATATTTTACAAAAATTATCTCGTAATAAATTATACTAATGGTTTTATAAATGCGTTTAAAAATTAATAAATGTAAAAAATCTTAACACCACTGCACAGTTATGTACCGAAATATGACTATATTCCAAAACATTAGAGCGAGAGGTTTAAAGAATACTATTTTATGTAACAAAAATACTTCATGCAGTCATCAAATGTTTAAAATAACTATAAAGGATAGTAAGGCTTCAAAATTATATAAATAGATTATCTACAACGTTTAAGGAGTGTCCAGGATCATGGTTTGAAAATACAATAAAAACTCAATTTTGACCTTCGACGAGCATGTCCCCCCTTAATGCCTTAAATTAATGTTTATGTATATATTATTATAACACCTATAAAATATTTCATATAATCGTGGGTTTACTGCTAAAAGTTGGTAAATCATTTTATGGAGTAATTGCAATGGAAGTTTGACTTGCCCTCTAAAATCAGGCATAATGCTAATTTCTTTATGCTTTATTTGCATGTTCTATAAATCGGGTGACCTTTGATTCCTTCTAGCATACATATTTATATATAGACAATTAATCCATTGGTAACCCTAAATACCTAAATTATTGACTTACCAACTTTTCGCAGCAATCCCAAAATTATATTCATGAAAAAATATCTTTAACATTGAAAATAATACATCAGCATCATCATAATTATTAATCGTAGTACTACTTTTGATTCTTCTCAAATATCTGGCATTTCAATCATCCTTTCATCGGCCAAAAGGATTTTCGATGGCTTTAAGCCGACAAGTCTCCGCATGATCTCCTCTTGTGTGTAGCCTTTCGTCTCCGGCAGCACGAACCACGTAATAATAGCACTGAGCAGAGACGCAAAGGAAAAGAAATAAAATATATTGTGGATCTGGAACGCTTCAATTGCCAGCGGGAAAATTTGAAGGAGCATGTAGCTTGTTATCCATATGAATCCTATCACCACACTAGTTGCAGTATCACGGATCTACAGACAAATAAATATTAAAATTAATACAGACGCTTAAAAAAGTTCCCTTATAATATTATGTTATTAGAGCTTTTATATATTATTATTCAAGTGAAGCTAAAACAACAGTTTCAAAGGTCGTTGATTAAAGTTTTAAGTTATAAAAGTTTTTTTATAGAATGCATCACTTAGTCACCACAAATAAAAATTATTTAATTCAACACATATTTCAATCACACAATAGGCCAGTATAAACATATGACATAAGTGTGACGTTTGATAGTTTTGACAGAACATAATAATACGAGTATTATGACGTAGTTTGAGTGACGCTAAGCGAGAGAAAACGATGCAATAGGCTTCATTTAAGAACAGTCGGAAATAATAATGGTGGCAGTAATTAAATTTATCCTATGAAATTTATGTGCAGTAGAAGAGATGACAGTCTGTACAATTTCAAGATTAAGTTATTATAGTTAGAATAGCAGTGTAGTTTTACTATGCACAAAGGTACGGTTGATCTGATTTTTGGATAATATGGTTTAGAGTTTGGGGTCCTTGGAAAAACGGTGCTCAAAATCAGTTTTTTCACAATATCTCTTCACTACTAGGTACCAGTGGCGGCCGGTGGTCTTCAGAATAGCATTTTCTGGTAGTGCGCAATGGTTTACCTTCTATAAAGAGAAGATCTTCTTCTTTCACCCTGTCACGACCCAGCATTGGGGCATAGGGCAAGCACAAGTTCGAGCCACTTCCCTCGGTCCATCGCCAACTCTTGCGTCTCCCACCATGTCAAACCTGCAGCATGTAGGTCGCTTTTGTGGCACGGCTGCAGGGTGAGGGAGGGCCGGCCATGGCAACGGAACCCTTGAGGCTATGCCATAAGGGTACGAAGTGTCACACTCTTTGGCGGCATCCGGAATACGTGTCCTAGCCAGGTAAGGTCGTAAAGCGTCTTTTCATGATTACCTCAATCACCGAAGGCTGCCGTGTTCTTTTACCGACTTCTCAGAAGGTAAATTAAATATGTCTTTGTTTGTTTAAACTATTTCTCAAAAAAGTTTTTGAACAGAATGATTTAATATCAATAAAGAAATATAAATGTCACAGTTTATGGCTTTACGCTCTGAGCGAACAATGCATTAGCCAAATAAATAACCGCTGATGTGTTTTTTTTATTATTTTGATTGTATTTGGGTGGTTTAGAAATAAACGCGGGAGTTTGTATTTTCGTAACATGTTGGCGATTCATTAAATATGTTAACTGTAAAATTGTTAAAAATTAACTCGCCAACATTGTTATAAAACAGAAACTGGCGTTTTTGTTTCTAGAGTCCTTCATTTCGTGCGCCGATCTAAAAGTGTGTAAAAAATTCTACACAAAACGCCATTACAGGATCATTCAGCCACCGTTTAAGTAGTATACAATGACCTCATTGTAATCCTGTGCAAACTGAAAATCTGTTTGGATCGCAATCGCTTTGCACTCATGAACGGAGTATTGTTCATAATACTGCTACATGTTCTACTTCGGGAAGTGAGTAATACACGTATGAATAACAATGAAAAGTTGAGCGATGTCGTCAAAAATGCAAGCAGTGCGTAGCACTTGCATGATATTAGAGGAGCCGCCGCTGCTAGGTACAACAATAAAAATAGTCATTATCAATTCTGTAGAAAACATAATTCTCTACAGCTTTTGTTTGAAATATATTTTTATATAATTAATCGCTATTAGCGCTACAGTGCCATTAGGACCACAAACTATAAAACATACCCAAAAACCAGAAGAAACGTACCTTTTGCATAACAAGGTCTTTTTTATCGGCCCCGGCTACCGGACTGTAAGATTTATCAAAAATACATAACACACAACACACATAATATTTTATTAGAAAAATAATAGAAATTATTTTTTGATCAAGTATTGAACACAGTTCTAAAACAAATCCCCGTTTGTTAAAAATAAAAACTCTAAATGAAATTTCTTTGACACAACTAACAATATAATGTTTGAGACTTTCATGGTTGTTTTTAATCATAATAGATTTTTGGGTTTGGGTACCACCGTATGTATTTCCCAACCCCAATCCAAAAATCTATTACGACAACTAACAATGGATACAAAAAGTTATTTGACATAAATAACATTAAATAAAAAACATTACGAATACAGATTTAAAACTATACACCTATAATGAACTAATCTAACTTTGAACAAGTGCAAATGCGATTTCTTCTAGTGCGCACGAATTACACAGTGTGATTTTTGATTATTGAAACGGTTTCCATTCCCGACATCACTTACATCAAGTCTATTGCATCGCTCTAGTTCAACGCAGCTCCAACTTTGACTTATTTTCTGTCAAAATTATCTACTTCACGCTAATGTGGTAGATACAGAAATCTTTTACAGGAAATATTATTAATTTTACATTAATATTAAAAAAAAAAAAAGCTGTATGCTACCCAGTGGCGAAGAGTGGAGGTAGGCTGTTAAGATCCGTCATAAATAGTGCACTCTAAACTTTGTCAGTCATACGTATTTGTTTTCATTAAAATAAGACTACAATTTACAGAATATGGTGTTGCTGAGTTTTAAAAATTCAATTAAACCCTGCACAACCAAGCCATTATAGATAATAGTCAAAAAATACTCGTCTATCTATTATCCAATATAATATAAATACTTAATGAATCGATCAATGTTGAAAAATCAAAAAAGATTCTTACTTCATTGGCAAAAACCTCAGAGGCGAAGACACAGAGCATTATTCCCGGTCCGGCATTGAAAGAAATTACTCCGATGACGAGGCCGATGAAAGGAAGCCATTTTGGTGCAGAGGGTTCCTGGAAGCACCACGCCAGAATCCCCTGGCCAACGCACACCATTACCGATAGAATGATTTGTAGAGGCTGCAATGTAAACAATCATTCTATAATATATTGATGTAATTCCAGGTATTGCAAGATGCTATTTTATGAAATATGTTAAAGGCTAGAAGGCCATATACATAGACAAACTTATGTGAATGAAGATGTTAACGGCGGCCTTTTAACGGAATCCAAACTTTGCTACGAGTATCATAGATGTATTAATTGGTGAATACAACAACAGGTGCAGTGACTTTGAAAATCATAATATTAAACTCAAAATCAGTATTTCAACCTTATCAAAGTTAATGTCTCTGAAGTTACTAAAGAACTACATATGAAATTGATTGAGCTCTCAGAAGATAATGTTGTAAATTCTGTATTTGATTCTAAGAAAGATCTATGTAATTGGATTTTGGTCATTTTAGAACCGTGATAATTACCCGTCTTCCTAATTTGTCTATTAGGAGGGATCCTAAAGTGGTTCCTATAAGAAGAATAGCGGCATAGATGATAGCGCAGGCATCGCTGGACATTCCAGTCTCCGCCTTCTCAAATATTATCGCTGAATATGAATCCAACACGAACAATCCCATCAAGGTTTGCGATATGATTAGGTATATGCACAATAGGAGTCCCTTCCTAGACACGGATTCTGTAACTGTAATTAAAGCCGACACTTCATTAGTAATCTTGTTAAACCGATATATGCACATAACTTCACTCATTACATAAAAGTTTCTATAGTGATTAGTACTGTATCAATTTGTATACATAATTGAAGAGAGCGATGGCAATAATTGCCTATTTATATCGTCGCTTAAGAAACAACACCGCGGAAGTCAATTCATTAAAATTTTCAGGGGAAACAAAAAACGTCTCAAAAAATTGAAAATTGATACCTTTTAACTTATTTTTTTTTGTGTTTAGTTAAAAAAATGTTTTTTTTAACTAAGCACAAAAAAAAATTAAAAGGTATCAATTTTCAATTTTTTGAGACGTTTTTTGTTTCCCCTGAAAATTTTAACTAATTGACTTCTGCGGTGTTGTTTCTTAAGCGACGATATGTGCCTTGAAATATTTTACAGAAGTGATCTTTGTAACAGAATACTTAAGGCTATATTTCAGCTGGGGCATGGTCTAAAATAATCGTGACTGCGCGACGCGAAGAATGTGCAAACTACGCGTGAAGCACAAAACATAATTTGACATAAAAATTCAACATGCATCCATTTAGTGTTATGTTTATTGTTCTATTTGTAATAATAATAATATATTCATTGATATGTTTTCTTTTTCAAGTAAATGGGTAACGTTTTTTAGTCATCTTTACACGATTTAAGAATTAATTCCCCCGACGCCATCACAAAACAAATAGATGTGTTCACAGCTCGACTCTTGCTCTCCGATTGGCAGCCAGTCCAAAATTTCATCGCACCTATAGTTGAAAATTATTTGCCGTTTCACTTATGTACACTCTTAACCCTTTACTGCATGATTTTTTTTTTTTGAAAATTTTTATTTTTTCTTGGTGTCAAAATGCCTTGTGAATGAAGGAAAAATAATAAAAAAAATATTTTTCGAAAATTTCATTAAATTTTGTATGTTACTGCGTGGTGTCGCAGATTTACGACATTTGGAAATCTTAAATTTCAGTATGTCAAAATACAAAACCAAATGAAAACAATTATAAAAAACTAATGTACACACCTTATTTGATGTGTAGATATTTTTATTCAACCAATTTCAATCTTCTGTATATTTTTTTTTATTTATTTACAAATGCGGATTTTCGCGTACATACGAATTCATCAACTGTCAAAGCAGAAATGCAGAGACTATAATGCGGAAATGCTTTATTTCTTGAAATGTCGAAACAAAATCGGTAAAGTAGGATGTTTATGGTAAAACAGTTTTCTAGGCATCGAAAAAGTATATTATTTGATAATTTACACAGATGGCATTGACTATATCGAAATAGTTCGAAATGTCGCAAATTTGCGACACTATGCAGTAAAGGGTTAAGTTATTTATTATTTATACATATAGATAAATTTATACATCATTTTTTTCATCAATAGTCCTACTAAAATATGGGTCTAGGACGATTTGGCACCGCGAACTGGCCTCCGCCGATTGGCCTCCGGTAATTGGCCGCCGGTATAATCGGACGCCGGCCCAATTGGACGCCGACCCAATTGGCCTCCGGGAGGATTGGACGCCGCATAGTTGAATTAAATGCGCAAAGGAATAGACGTATGTTACGATTTGTTGGAGTAAGTAAGCAAGTCAGTTTAATATGCTTCTATCTTCTCAGTAGTTGTACCTTATACATTTCGCACTTGACACATTTTTAACATAGATGGAGAATAATTATTATGCCTTATGATGTTTATTTAAAGAAAATAAGTCTTCCCTCGCTAAAACTTAAAGATGTGCATAATCACTTAATTTATTGTCTATACACGGGTACTTATTTATATTTACAACAAATATTAAATATAATGTTAGATGTTGGAATGAAAATTACATTATATTTCAGCGTTTTATCGACTTAATATTATAATAAAGCTTAAACATGTATATTATTTGACGTACGTTTGTACGTTTGACAGTGGGACGCGCGCAGTGTTGCCAACCGTACTATAATTATAGTATTTGTACTATAATTTTCGTCCGCGTACTATGTACGATATAAAATAGGTATAGTACGCCCAAAATACTATAATTTTGAAAATCGTACTATAATTTTACATAAAAGTACTATAATTTTGCACTTGCCATTTCGCAATCGAGTGGTCTTCGGAAATTTGGAAATTTGCGGCCCACGGCGAAATATTTTTCCTAAAAAAAACAAGCCGACCATGAAAAATCGGGAACCTGCGGCCCGCGACGAAATATTTTTCTAAAAAAAACTAGCCGACCATGAAAAATTGGGAACCTGCGGCCCGCGACGAAATATTTCACCTAATGAAAACGAGTCGACTGTAAAAAATTGGGAAAATTTTCATTTTCAACAGATGACAACGCGTACTATATTTTATCCCCAAATACTATAATTTTGGAGGCTTTGTACTATAATTCCACTTTCAAAATATGGCAACACTGGACGCGCGCGAAAAGCTCTCTCTTTCCCGTGATGCCGAACCAACAGCATCGCCCGCAAAAGCTCTCTCTCGTATCAGACGTCGACCAACCAGGATCTCTGCTCGCCTCGGACGCGAAGCCAAGCCAGCATCCCCTATTCTCCAGCCAAAAGGACCGTGTCGGCGCCAAGCAAGATACCAAGCTAAAGCATTCCGGACAGCCAGCCAAAAAGACTGCATCGCCATGACCAACCCACCGCCACGACAATAACCTGTACCCACTTAAAATATACCAGCCTTGACAAAATACCCCGTGCGTTTCTGTCTCCCACCCCCGCTTTGGCCTACGGCCTGCCATCTCCGCTAAAGAGCGCGCGGAAGGCCGGTGATAACATGTATCTATACAAATAATAAATGATTGACGTAGGGTATTTCAACCTTGTTTCTCCCTTCTGAAATATTTCAAATGTGAGTTAGAATAGTTCTGCATTCAGATAGGAATTCAGATATGAATTGATGCCTTCAAAATGTGGTGTTGTTGCCGAATACTTTGTATTTCTTGGACAAAACACAGGACGAACCAGTCAATTATCCAGAGACTACAGATAAAGTAACGGCTCTCGACAGTATGTTTGAAACTCATTCTGCAGGTTTTTTTTACATATTGTTTGGCGCGGATCGGATAACCTGAGAAACGAGTGGTTTTGGGTAGCCTCCAGTGACCAAGTGAAGGAGATGACTGCATGTCCACTCGTAGGAGCCCACATACTCTGCTTAGAAACTTACTTCAAAGTTGATAATAATGACTAGTTTATTTTTCAAACAATAAAAGGGGATATAATCCACCCCATACCACACCCGGTCTTAATCAGGGCGTATCACGAGACGCAGTAATAATGAGAGGCATCCACAGTTTTCAGGGCTGGGAATATCTCAAGAGCACCTATCCAAAATTTAGGTTTCAAAGTTTATTTTTTAAAAACGCTAGAAGAGAAAAGCAAAGAAAAAAGAAAACCGAAGTAATGGTGTGATTTTACTTATACAACGATTGCAGCACATACATTCAAATGGCAGAATACCTTGAACAAATGTGTTGTTTACCCACAATGCAATCATCAAAAGTGCCGATTTCACTAATGTAAACCAATCTACAAGACCAAACAGCCAGAGAAGCCCTCATGACCAGTCAAGAATTATTGACTTCTTAGGGTGATATGGAGTCAGAGCGGTTATTTCCATTTGCCAGTAAAACCTCAATTACATTGAGCTTCTTTACGAGCTGTTTATTGGCGAATTTAAAAGCGGGCGATTCACCTACCGCGGTTTGATGATTACACACAAAACTTTCCATTCGCTGAGAAGCCACAAGCCAGCGACTATTTTGATGGAATGTAGTTCGTTTTTTTACCGGGAGGTTGGTACTGCGATCTACTGCGCAGATGCAGTAGGCCCACACGCCGGCGTGTAGCGTGTAAAGTTGACCAGCTTTCAACTTTTCTCGGTAGAGTGTTTACAACCTGCTTATTAGCTTATTCGATGATTACACTGGGCGACTTTACAGGCAGATTGTAAATTCACCAATAAACAGCTCGTAAAGAAGCTCAATGTAATTGAGGCTTAAAGTTGGCGGTTATTCATAAATGATATCACACTTATAGGGTATTTTTAATCCCCCCTCCTCTCATTACCACATTTTGTCACAAAATATTTTACCCACCTGCCAAAATTATATCACACTTTTGATCCTCATTTTGATTATTTTGAGTATAATATCATCTCGGAACATTTCATTTTCTTTGTTGATTTTATTCTATCACATATCAACCCCCCCCCCTCATAACTAACTTATTTCCTCATATATAGTTAATTGCATTGCCATCTGAGTGCACGTGGGTGCGATCAGGTAAAGATCAATGACATCCACCTTTTTGTTTCTGAGGTAAATCGTGAACGTACCGGTGCATTCAGATTTAACTGGCCAACGATACGAGGCAGTACACGCATCAGTAAAAGACCACATGATTAAGCAACCTCAAATATCATCAAGATTCTTGGCTCTACAATCTACAACAGGTCTTGGCCTATTCCAGAAAGTGCTAATCAATATTAAACCTGTTGAAATAAATAAAATAAAATTGGTTACAGACTGATGTGAAATGCTTACATAGAAGTTTCCATGATCCCGGTCTATCATTTACCGCATTTCCTGAATATGTAGATAGCATCTTTTGTTCATGTTCTGGCTTCTTTAACTGAATCCATTCCAATTCAGTGGCCAGTGCTTTTTTTGTTGGTTCGAATCCTGAAATAATGTAATAATAAAAATATTGCTGACATCATACCCCGTTTACATGTGCATGGATTTACACCTGACGGTATGTATTATCGGGGCCATAAAAAGAAAATGCACGCATATACATGCATTAACATGCAAGTTGCAAGCTTGCATGCATGAATCAAATAAGACAGTTGTATTTGTTCGATATCTGCGCCTACGCAGTAGAACGATAGTGGCGAACCTTCCAGTAAAAAAACCAACTACACTGCGCAGAGACTAATTTTGATGTTAAACCATTTGAAAATGCCAACATCGTGTCTCGCTTACTCTTGAAGAATGAGATTGGCAAGACAGTCAGCACTTTTACGTGTAAACGTTTATTATCGCGATAGTTTAAAATACAGGCTATTAATGCAAGTAAATCCATGTACGTGTACAGGTGCTATTATTACGCAAGGCAGTTTGGAAAAATGTATACATTTTACATTAAAATACCATTTTTGCCAATTATTTGACATTTATTTCATCTGAGAGAGCTCTCAACTGAATAGTATAAACAATTTTTCTATGTGAAAGTTATCATATAACCTTTCATTGCCTAAAAAATCATTTTGTTCTGAATATTCCATGTTTTCCAACAATTCCATAGAAATATTCAAATCTCAGATAGTAGCAGTTACGTAAATCATATTTTACTGTAGAGGAACCTTAAAAAATACCTATTTACCTACTATTTACTTTCTTTTTTTTCTTGTGCCATCCACTATCGGGGGTTGGCCACCATCAGGTTAAGATTCGATTTATCATCTGCTTACCCAGAACATTTTAGTGGAGTGGCACAACTAGGCAAATATTAACAAACCTCAATCTTCATCAGGTGCACATTTATAGCCAAAAACTGGGATAGCGGATTTTTTTTTTCAAATGAAACTTACATAACTACATACTAATGCCGAAAGAGTGCAGTTAGGTTGCAGAGATCCGACTTAGATAGTGTACACTAAACTTTGTCAGTCATATTTATTTTTCATTGAACTAAGAATACAAATTGTGGATGGTGTTGGTTAGTTTTTAAAATTCAATTAAACCCTGCCTAAAGTAAACCATTAATAGACATTAGATAAAAAATATGTTTCTTTCTATAAAATATCTTAAATATTAAATCCACAGAACAGATTAATAAATAGAATTGTAAAAGCCATCATCATGCACCAAAGTTCTGAAGCAGGGTAGTTTATGACTTCGAATTACTGGAAAAAGAAGGCTTGGAATAGAGGTGACGATTGTGCAGTCGGCCATGAGTGTGAATGATCTGTAGCGCTAGATAGGTAAGTATGTGACATGTAATCGTTACATAATTCCTAAGTATCGAGATTTCATTTTTAGAGTTAATGATTAGAGATTTTATGTACCGATATTGAGGGGTTCTGCTCCTCTAAGCTGTCTTGATATCCTCATAAGTTCAGCTCGAACACCTCCTCCGCTAGCAGGAATTTTTTGAAACCAAGCAATCGCTTTAGCGGCTTCCTGAAAATATAAAACATAATTGCCATTACTACTAGTATTATTGTCTGTGTATGGTTTAAGTTTAAGTACACGATCTTGGGTCAAAAGTTATTATGGTACATGACATCATTGCCATGACAACAGAAATATAATTTTGAGATGAATGAATGAAGTTTTTCAGATTTTTTTTCTTGAATTAGTCAGGTACAGTATTTCATCTCACTTAGTGACCTTGTGCTATAATAAGTATATTTTTATTATAATAATAAATATTGGCACTTTTATCTGAACGGGAAAAATATAAAACAAAACAACTAACCTCTTCTTTTCCGATCTTGAGAAGGTACACTGGTGTCTCAGGAATAAACCAAAAGCAAATTAAAAAAACTATTGGCATTACCATAAGAACACCGGTGAAGATCCTAAATGGCAGATATGCTCCTAGCACGAATGCCGTGATCAAACCGAGCGAATAGAAGACAACCAACAGAGTGGCGAGTAGGCCACGGATGTGTGGTGTGCAGCATTCACCCACCAGCAGAGTGGGCAGCGAAAGACCGCCTCCTCCACCAACGCCGCACATAAATCGTCCAACCAGCATTACAATCACTGACGTCGCGCATAATTTCAAAAATAGTCCTATCTGAAAAGTGATAATGTTATTTATTTTTACTTCAGACAATTCCTGCATACAGCTGAAAGTACAGTGTATTACCGATTATTTGGACGACGGAGCGGTCAAAATGGAAATGGATTTATGTACGCTCGATAATTTTCCAAGAATATTAGTGTGCTAATTTTTTTTTCCAGTATTAAGTCTAAATGTGATTTTAATCAAAATAATTTTGCAGAATTATTCCCCGTTTACACGTGCATGGATGCACTGTGCACAATAAGAAAATGTATGGGGAGACATGTATTATCCTGCAGTTGGCAAGATTGCGTGCATAAATCAAACAAGATTGGAAGATTCCAAATTGTGATGATTTATTTCGCGCAAGTAAGATTATTTTCGATCTGCGCCTGGGCGGTAGAGCAATAGAGAGCAAGAAGAAGAGAGATAGAGAACATGCCGGTAAAAAAACGAACTACTCATTTTGAGCTCCGATTTTCAATATGACCTGTCAGATAGTAGTATAAAATAACAACCTCGCGTCCCGCTAACTCTTGAAGAATGAGATTGGAGAGACAGTCAGCACTTTTACGTGTAAACAGTTATTGTCATGACAGTTTAAAATAAGCACAATTACCGACAGTAATTCCATGTATGTGTACAGGCGCTATAAAACTACATCCAAAAATATTGTTTTTAGATTAGTAATAATACGCAATGTATCCACAGATCATGAGGATGCTGAAAATGTAAAATAAATGAATTTAATTACTTTATTAATAATTCACGAACCGGAATGTGTTTTTTAACATTTCCACAAAACAGAACGATATTCCCAAGGATTTTACAAACCCAAGCTGTCAGACATTGCAAATTTGAAAGTGGGCTTCAGGCAAAATCGATTTACTATCTAGGTACTGAAAATATTCAATGAACAATTCCACTTAATTGGGCCACCGGTTAATCGAGGCAGCCGTTTATTTGGGCCAAATCTCAAAGAACACGGAAACCAAACCAAGGAATTAACACTAATTTACATTGCTTAATTGGGACAGCAAAATTAAGATCACAATACAATTATTATGTTACACATAATCTCAATAAATTGAGACATGTTACAAGTTCCTATTGTAACATTAATACTATCGACCGAAGGTACTTGATGGAATTTGAATATCCATTAGAATTTGTTCCTATTGTTATGTAATCGTCAAGAATTTTCGAAAATAGAGTACATAACAGTTTACTATAATATACAGATGAAAACGGACACCGTGATAATGCAATTTGTTGTGAAGTTATTAAATCGAAACATCAAAAATTAGATGAAGAAGGCGATGATAACGATCCATCTGTGCATGTGACTTACCAGACAAAAGACAAATTACACTTTGCAATTTTGCAGTTTTTTTTTTGGAATTAATAAAATAAGTGTATGTAATATACAAGTATGTTCTTTTTAACACTACAACAGGCCATGAGGACTAATGACAGTAGTGCAGTAGTAGAAGCGATACGATCACGTAAACAAACAGGCTTTGAGAGAACCACATAAATATACTGTGACCTCACCGGAAATCGAACCCTGAGCCCCCGGGCGAGAGTCCAGTGCCCTGTGCATTGGACTACGTGAGCCGGCTAAAAATAAATTAAATTGTATGTAGGTACCTATTATCACCGGCCTTCTTCGCACTTAGGCGGAGATGGCAGACCGTGATAATGTCATGGCCAAAGAAGCGGGGGTGGGAGACAGAAACGCATGGTGTATGCTGTAGTGGCTGGTTTATTTTATCATAGTTAGTTATTTGCAGGGTATTTTAATGTTCGGTCATGGGTAATGTCGATTTGGCGGGCTGCAGACGCGACGTCGCTGGCTGGAGATGCTAGCTATTCCGCGTCCGAGGCTAGAGAGTGAGGGCTTGCGGTCCTTTTTCTGGATGAGCTAGAGATGCTTGTGGCTGGCTTATTTTATCGTAGTTAGTTATTTGCTGGGTATTTTAATATTCGGTCATGGGTAATGTCGCTTAAAGATGCTTGATGCTTGAGATGCTACTGGCTAGTCGGCGTCCGAGGAGAGAGAGTCAGGGCTTGCGGCTTAGCGATGCGGTCTTTTTGGCTGGGCTGGAGACGCTTGATGCTTCGCCTCCAAGGCGAGAGAGTTTTTTTTTGGCGGTAGATGCTGTTCGTTCGGCGTCAGGGGCAGGAGAGAGCTTTTCGCGCCCATCCAACTGACAGATCCGCGGCGTCCTGTTCGTCTGTCGGTCACTAACCTCCCTGTTTTACCGACGGATTGACCAATGGCGGCACTATCGGTAGACAGCGTCTGTGTTTTGGCGGGAGCGGGGACGAATTTGAATTTGGATTTGAGGAGGCGGGCTCCGCTTGGCCGAGAGTTGCGAGAACCGTCAAGAGTGGACGTAGGCTGTGGTGTTATGGGAAAGTTGATGGTTCGGTCTGTCCTTTGAGGTGGTCTCCTGTGGGAGACTTCCATCTGGTATCACTATGTACCCAGTTATTATTTTAATTTAGAATTTATTATTCTCCTGGCTACTGTATAGAAATAAATCTTTAATTTTTTTAAAAATAAAAATATATATTGTTTAATTCTATGAAGGTTTCACTTAATTGACAGCCGCTTAATTGGTCAAAAATGCCATATTGGTCAAATATATTGGCTGTACACCGATGGAAACAAGTTTGATTGCCACCCATCACTAATATTTTTTTTTTTATAATTTTTCTAATAGGTTTGCGTGGTGATAATTATGTAAGTATATTAATAGAAGAAGAAAAAAATGATTCTGTTAAAAATTATATTACTACATACAACAAGTGGTAAACCAATACAGTAGGCAGCAGCCTTCCTTCCATGTTTGCTGGCGATGAAGGTAAACATGGGAAGTCCCGCAAGACCACCGAGACAGAAGATCCCCCCTGCGAAGGATACCTGAGCAGGACTCATGGGGGCTCCCAGTGGAGAATCATCCGACGTGATCTCATCAAGCACTGGAGACAGCCACCCGATTGAAGCGCCAAATGAAAGGGTACCTAAGTTTGCTGGAAACGATATCAGAATGATATTAACAATGTGTTTGTACCCTTTTGATTGAGTTGGTGAGTTCTAGAGCAAGGTTGGCAAACCTTCTACAAGTGGGTAACATCATATTATGGAAAAATCTTGAAAAAAATGGTTGAGTCAGATAAATTAAACAAAATAGGTTTACATAATATTTTTATAATTATTTTTTAGTTTTTTGTAAATTTACATACTAAATCACATAGGGATTCCTAAATCACATAGGGAAATACCGGTATTCAATTATTTATCGATACCGAAATACTGATTTCAAAAATCCAAAATACCGGTATTTTCGGTATTACGAAAGCATACATGTTTATGTTTATCGAAAATCAATTTAATGTTATTTTTACATTACTTACTACTATAATATAATATTATTGTATATTCAATTTAGTGTATAAGATTAATGCTACCAAAACGCAAATATATTGCCTGACACGAATAAAAGTTAAATAATAATAATTACAAGATAAAAAGAACTTTTTATATACAATGTTTATAAATTTTCTGTTGAATCATATTAACTTGACTTGACTAGCTAAAAATTTGTACTTGATAGAAATAATACTGAAATGTCATTTTAACATACATATTGATTTCCATAGTAACGCACGTATATATTAATAATTTTGTTGCTAGGACCCCAGACCCCCTAGCAACCAATATTAGTGGATTGGATTACGGATTTCTTCCGAAATAACTTTTCATACAAAACAGAATTAACTGAAAATGAATTCAATTCTACTTAAAGATGGCTAAAAGTATTAAAAAAAACGCATTGGCATTGTGTTCTGATATATTCTAAAAGTTTCAAATGTCTAGCTAGTCGGGAAGTTAATAGAACGGGAAGCGATTGCAAGATTTGTACCGGATAAACAACCACCGGACAAATAAGAATACGACCTAATAAAAACGTTGTAATAAAACAAAATCCCTCAAATATACTCAAGTATAGAATTGTCGCGATGAATTAACATATTTCGAAAAAGAAAACATTCATGGCATATATCAATTATTCTATAATTATTGATCCAACGTTGATAATACATCCAACAAAATTGAATTTCAGAGAGATTTTCCTGTACCTGGTACTTATAGTATTTGTAAAAATTAGCAGTTCTAAAATACTATGATCTAGGTATACATATTTATAAAGGTCATCAGGTACTTTAGGTTGCTATAAAATGTTATTTTTAATAGATTTTAATAACTATAATATTATTATTGATAGGTAGGTATTTTTTTTTTCTATATTTTTTGACAAACGGGTATTCAATAAGAAATACTGAAATACTGGTATTGATATTCATTCGGTATTCCAATCCCTAAGCACATGTGTCTCAGTCAAAGCGATGTTTTACTTTTGATTCAAAATAATTTATTGACAAAATCATTTGTTCGCTGTCATTATTATGTACTCGTATGTTTACCGATAGATAGTCAAAATACCAGTTTGATAATTAAAAAATTCATATTTTCTACCAAAAGAATCGCATACTAATTATTTAACATTGAAGTAAATTTACTCAAATCAGTCACCGGTGCACTTTTATTCATTCTCAGCACCTCAATTTCCAGCTAGCTCACACTGCATTCCAGTTGCAAAGGGTGGATAAAATAATCGTATCGATACCATACTACCATAATCGATAAAAAATATTCTTCTATCTATAAAATATTTAAAATTAAGTATTGTTTAATGGGATAGTTTTAGATATTTAGGTAGGGTTTGATTAAATTTTAAAAACTAACTAGCACCATCTGCAAATAGATTGTATTTTTAGTTCAATGAAAACAAATATGTATGACTGATAAAGATTAGTGCCCACTGTTAACCCACAGTGGCCGCGCAGCTTAAGCGTTGGACTATAATGGCGTGGGTCCCAGGTTCGAATAGTGGGTCTGGCAAGTACACATATTGTTTTTCAATTTGTGTGTGAGTCAGGGTTTAGGCCTAATAGGTTGAGCAAGTGGCTGACATCCATTTCTCGTAAAAAAACAAAATCTGTAGCCTCTACACTGTGGAGGCCCATGTGATCATATCATATTTATGTCGAATCCTACCAAAACCCTACCTTCACCCCTCGCCTCTGCTGCATTCATCGTAAGACTAAAATATAATTTCATGATAGAAGTTTTTTTTCTCAACAGATTTGAAAATGATTTGTAAGGTTCTAATGTAAACAAAATGTGTTCCAACAATAAACAGATGATCAAACATGGTGATATTATTATTATAATAGGACATGTTCCAGCTTGGTTAAAATCCACATACATATGTAATGTTTAATGCAAAAATATACTACAAAATTATCATTATTACATATTAAAGTCCAAACAATAATTCTTATTACAATGAAACTTACCTATAATTGCAGCTATCACTTGATTTTGTAAACTGGATTGATCCGATTTTATCCTATCGACATTTAAGAGACTCATTCTTACAATACAACAATATTAACATATATTTAATTGACAGTATCTGTTGGGCATACAACAAGTAACCTATAGTTAGATGATATTGTACAGCCGTTCAATTTGACTTAAAGAATTTACAAGAGTTTTAACGCACACAACACTATTTCACTGAACAGTCTTACAAAGTAAACAATCATAAACTAAAAGAATAGAAACTTGGTAGGTATCACTTAAGAATATTTAATTGAGTTCATTTAAAATATAATTATTATAATTATATTACTATAGATACTTATACTATATGAATGTCTATGTAGATGTAGATAAAAATAAATAATAATATATTATTTGAGGAAGTTGTTATTGGTCAATATAAGGCCAAATCAATATGGGAAACAGAATGTAGGTACTCTATGAATAAGCATGAATTATAAAAAAACGTGTTATTTAAATTTAAATACATTTTCTATAGGTATATAAAAAATAAAACACAAGTTTAAAATAATAGCATTAACATTAGCATTTTTTCGCTTATCTGTTTAAAATTATTCATAAAACATTAATTATTCTTAGCTGAATTTTAATAAATATGCAATTAACTCCACATAATTTATTGTTTTATTAAGATTTTGTAGATGCCAATGCATCGGTTTTACAATAGAACAGGCATGTCCAACGCGTCAATCGCGATCGCAGTCATGAATTATATAGAATGTTACATTCTCAAATCTTGTATCTTATTTACTTATTATATAAAAAGAAAATGGTTTATTAAATTTTTAATAAACCATTTATTTTATTCAATGAATGATTCACAAGATTTTGAGAATGTAACATTCCATATATTGAACATACATAACGTGAAAACACCTCAGATATTTGTGTATTAAATCAAGGAATATTAAATATCTTAATTACTAACCGACGCTTGTTTTCAAGTTATGTATGTTCAATATATAGAATATTACATTCTCAAAATCTTTTGAATTATTCATCGAATAAAAGAAATAGTTTATTAAAAATTGTTAGCAAGTTAAAGTAGACGTTATAACTAAAATATTTGGCTCGAGCCAGGCATCGGTTAATAATTATTGAGGTAATTAATATTCCTTGATTTAATACACAAAAACCGATAGTCAATAATAACGCAATTTGATAAGCATTTCATGCATGACCTACTAGTTTGTCGTAATTAGATAGGAGGCTCGTAGCATAATTGGTTAATGCACAGATTGGCGTGAGACCAATGGTTATACGGGTTCAAATCCTATCGAGTTTCATATTTTTTTCAAATATGATTTTTTCTGGTGGGTATGTATATTGTATATTATATATCTGAGGTATTTTCAAGTTATGTCGACACCTCCTACGTATAATATTGTAACCAACAAAATGACGTTTTTCACTTTTTTTCATTTTTCGTATCCATAGTATGTATTACATATGATGCCATTTACAGAATTTCAAAATTCGTATTATAAGTGCGATTTTCAAGCATTGCATATTATTGTATCTCAAATTTCTTGAAATTTTTCCGACGTGAAGTATGGTAACGTATTTGGCAATACTATACGCGGGAAACGCGCGGAGATCTTGCCGCGCGGGTGTATTGTTACTGCTAATTACGATACTTCACTTCGGACGGGAGGTGACACACCGCTACCACTGTGAACTTTCGGTTATATTGTATTTTTTGTATGGTTTGGTAATGAAGAGATCTAGACAATGTCAATGAATATTGCGCAATATGCCCGCCCCTACAGGACTTTAGTGTCAAGAATACAAAAATTGATAGAAAATCTATGCGTGCACAAAAATGTGTGATTAGGCCAGATGGGACAATTAATAGTACAGCGTATAATATTATAGAAACGGATAATAAAAGTAAAACAACAATGGACGAAATAAATTCTACCCAGGGAAACTGTGACTTTAGGATTCAAGGTAAGTTAATAATTTTAATCTTTTTCTCGTACGACAACTAAAATTATCGTAAGTTATACTTACCATTGTCTACGTTGTTTCTTTGCTTGTAACTATTATTGTATGTAATATTTACCATATTTTACGTCGGAAAAAACTGAAAAAAAATATTGTATCTATCACTTATGGTAATTTACGTCGTGCTTATATTAGTAAAATAAATTGTATGTAGTACTTATCATTTTATACGGCGACATACAATTTTAGTTGCAACATTATACGCGTGATAATTTTTATAAATTCATGTTTATTTAGTTGTTTTGCTTTTTACAGAGTCACCACTGCCTGCAGGTGCTGATTAAAATATGATAATGGAACTTTTAGACATTATTTGTGACGATGATGAGACTAGTGACAGCGTTGCTGATACAAACAGACTACATTCTCTCGAAAAGATTAACAGTAAAATTAATTGGATATATTATAAAATATAGAGCTATTTTTGTGAAAAATCACCTCAAGAGGTACTGTTACCATAAACTATGAGATTTATAATGCTTATAATCATTTTGTTTTAAAAAAAACCTCAATTTTAATGGTTAAGGTTTCGGGTGATGGAAATAAAAGTGGTTGCTAAATTAGCGATAAATGAAAAGCAATGCAGAGTTTTTACTGAAACTCAGTCGTGGCGAAGTTTTACCATTAAATATCATCTGACGAAATATCAAAATGAAAATATCATGGAGCTGGTTAAAGTCTGCAAATAAAGTTTCTAGCTACATTCTCTATTTGTGACCAATTCGTATTCACAGCTTTGGACAAGGTGGATAATGAAACTGGCGTTTTAACACCTGATCAACGAAGTCGACACAAAAATAACAATGTTGTATTAACTGATGATATGAATACCAGTGTTTCCGACCATGTTAAGTCCATCCAACCGGTCGAATCAGATTATGTTCGACAGTGATCAAGCAAACTTTACTTAGATGGCGACCTGGATTTTACCCCTTTGTTTAAACTATATAATGAATGGTATGAACCCATAATATACACACATAAAGCTCGAACAGAAAGGCAGTCTCAATTATTCATAAATAATGAAAAGTATAAATTGTGTTGTGTCACTATGTCCCTAAAAAGGACTAGTGTGACCAATGTCATATTTTCAAAAACTTACAAGTATGAGTAGCATCCACGGAGCAACTCTCAGTTTATGGCAAGAACCTTGCTCATCAGTTAAAATTATTTGATAAACATGATGTTCAATCATCAAACGGCAAAATTGTATCTGCGAATTTTGACTTCCAAAAAGTTTTGAATGCCCTTCACGGAAATTTGAGTATATTTTATTATAAACGTAAATTATCAGTTTTCAATTTCACAGTTTTTCAATTCACACAAAAGGTGGCTACATGATACATATGGCAGGAGGCTGAAGGCAAACGAGGTGCAAATGAGGACTCGAGTTGTTTACTTAATTTTGTAACCAAATATTGTGCTCAATGAGCAAAAGAATTCAGGTTTTGTTCTAACAATATAGGCCAGAACAGAAATCGCATTGTTTATGACTTTAACACGACTGTATGTGGTCCATAAATACAATGTTAATGTAAAGCGTAATGGAAAGGGGACATACGGAAAATGAAGAGGACTACATTCAAGCCCTGATTGAAAGATGTTCGAAAAACAAACAAATGTTTGCACCTCCAGAACGGTACTGTCTAGTTGGGTGGGCAAAACAAGAAGGAAAACCAGAGGATGTGGTAGAGATCAATCACGTAGACATGTTTGATTTCAGAGCTCTATTAAAATATCATATATGGACTAATACAAATTAATATAAATCACAATGATCCGTTTAAGATTAATTACAAGTGCGACTTGTCCAGCACCATCTACTCGACCATGGCCGTGAAAAGTAACACCTAGCACACGCAACGAGAAACTTAATTTTCGGTAAAGGTTCTTTATTCACAAATATTGACAATTCCAAAAGCTAAGACAGATGATTTACTGCATATGTGCAACAGTAGAATCATTCCTGAGCGTTATCTTGAGTTTTTAGTAATTTTATACCTGTTAATCCCTACCACTGAAATTCCACCAGCAGTTTCCGAGGAAGATTGATTTTATTATTTGTGAATACGAAGACCTATAGCAAATTGTGTTTTTGTAGGATGAAAATAAAATTAGTTTAATAATCAATATGTCAGTGTAAAAAATCTCTTTTCGGTTATATGTTTTAAATTTTGCATGCTTCTTTTTTCGCATCATATAATTGAAAATTAATTCCAAACTAAAAATATAGTTCACGTAGGGTGCACTTCAGGTTAGAATACCTAAAGTGCCCCCTTCCACCTAATCACCCATTCGCTAGCCTACTATTGGTTTGTGACACAGACCAATTCAAATAACTTCAATAATTAGCGGGAAACGAGCATTACATGTACACGTCATGCTTACTACTGCGATTGCGTTTGGTTTAGAATCAAACTTTCTGTTGGGATGTTATTATATTCAGCTATATATCTTATAAATAGTGATTTTACATGGCACTTATACACCGTAAAGCTTTATTTTACGTTTTTGTTATGTTCCATATCCACAAAATGCACAATGTTTTTCGTTTTTGTGGATATGGAACAAATTATGGATATGGAACAAACCAAGATAATATTTTTTCCTATTTTTGTATTAGAACGCGCGTAATATTTCATTGTTACTGTGTTTTCGTCAATAATAATAAATACAATATAGGTCATTATATTTATCATTTAATGCGATAAATAAAATTGTTACAATAAAAACATTAAAATAATCTTGGTAGGTAAGTAAAGATTGAAAAAAGACATAATATAAATTTGTAATAATAATACAATATCATCGAAAAAAATAAGAAATATAAAGGGAAATAAGGCAATTGAACGAATTATACAAAGGTTTCCAGAAAAAAAATTGTCATTAATTATTGCTTACAGTGCAAATAGTGCTTTGAAAAAATCCTTATCATTTTGTGACTTAATGTTAACGATTTTCTTGTTTCCTGATGGAACATATTTTTTTAAATAGGAATTTGAGGTACTTAAAATATTGCAATTACTATTGTGTATACGAAGTGGAAGCCATTTTTTTCTAGAGCTTCTGGAAGGGGTAATTATATTACGACGAATCAAATTAATTTCAATGAAGTGACCATTGAAATCCTTTCGCCATATCACATTGGACAGAAGAAATCGTTTTTCGTATTGTAAATGCTTTAGTTTTGTGAATTGAATATTGTTAAAAGCATAAGAGGCTGCAATGACTTGGTAGTCGAAAAAATCTGCCTCAAACATCTGTAAAACTTAAAAAAACATTTTTTCTGATGAAATTTTCAATATATCTAAGTACCTACCGAATCAATGAAAATGGAGAATAAACCTCCCAAATTCTTAGGAAACGTTTAATTACGCTATGAGCAGTATCTAACTTTCGTAATGTTCCATGCCCAGGTTCAGAAAACTTTTGTTTAATTACGTTTTTACGGAATTTTTATTTTGAGGTACCCACACATTTATCATATCACAAAATTATATACTTAATTATTTATTGTTGGAATGTCACGAATGATCTATGTTTTCACTTGCCAAAACATTTCCAGATCTGCCATTTAGGAATTCGTGCCAAATACAATAATTGTATACAGTTTTATTTATATCGCAATAAACTGTAAAATTAAAGACATTCAAAAAAATTTGATACGTTTGCCTTTGGAAGAGAAAAAACATATTTTCTAAATCAAATGTTATCAGAAATTCTAGGGGAGATGGAGAAAAATCCATTAT
Organism: Rhyacophila brunnea; assembly: GCA_022495005.1. Taxonomy (NCBI): domain Eukaryota; kingdom Metazoa; phylum Arthropoda; class Insecta; order Trichoptera; family Rhyacophilidae; genus Rhyacophila; species Rhyacophila brunnea. Next base: position 607,151 of record JAGYXB010000507.1, on the reverse strand, counting down.
TTACTTTAAAACTTATATTTATAATAATACAATACGAATCACAAACAAATTAAAGCCAGTCAAACGTTATGCATGACGTAACTAAAATAATGTAACTATGACTAAATAAACTGACGAATTTGCGTATTGTTTTGTTCTTTGTCCACATTCTTCCAGATAAAATGCGCGATGCCATTGGTCGAAAAGGATATGGAACAAACCAATACAACTTATAATATAGCGTAGAAAATTATTAGTATTGGTTTGTTCTATATCCGGATATGGAACAAACCAATCCAATCTTTTGTATTATTTTTATGGATTTGGAACAAAAATATACTTACAACTAGTTTATTTCAATATTTTTTGGTCTTTTTTCACTGGATATGTAACATAACAATACTCAATGATCGTTTTACGTAAAAAAGTTTTTTTTGATAAAAGTGGTCTGTGTCACAAACCAATACTAAGCTAGCGCATTGTTATTCCCTTGTCTGATTTTACTTTAATATTTGATATATTATTTAACCAAGAATTCGTAAGAACGTTGGTCTGAAGTGATTGTAATTTTTCTTTTTCTTTTTTGCTTTTAATTTTATTTCAATATTTACATACTTCCTTGAATTGGATTTTTGATTGAAATTGTTTCTTCTCTATTTTTTTGTATGTTTAATTTTTATCACGTCATGAAAGTCTTAAATTTATTTTATGTTTTATGAAATGACAATAAAGGTAATTTCATATAGAGAGTATTTTTTCCAACCTACCTATCTGACGACCCATACCATAACTTTTAATTATTGTTATTACTGAATTATGATTTTAAATACGCAAAAAATCCTAGGTGAATAATTGTATTTAACATATACAATATATTTCACCAAAACTATGACGACGTAAATTATAATAAGTATCACATACAACTAAATGCATGTAAGAGGTTCCGCCGTAAACTATTGCATGTGCTTTATACAATATTTCGAACAAATTCTTTTCCGCAGTAAAATGTTGTAACTGCATTTTCTGATAAACCACAAAAAATATTAGGTATCCTTTAATGCAAAACAAATCTATTTATAATTGATAATGGACATCCCAAAGTTGGTGCAAAACATTCAAAAGGTCGACTTACACCAAGTTTTTGTATCTTTAAACCGCTCTCCTGTAAAGTTGTAATTTTGAAGTTACAATACTCTACATAGGAGGTGTCGGTATGTTTATTAAATTATTAGCAAGTCTAAGTATGTTATAAAACTAAATAATGAAGTGATCCGTGACAATGCATCGATTTTACAATAGAACAGGCATGTCCAACACGTCAATCGTAATCGCGAGAAGTTTTTAGTTAATTGCACCACCCATGAGAATTGAGTGGTAAAAATGTAAAAAGCACATACATTCAGTTGTAATATATCTAATGATTTCATAGAGATTTTGAAGAGGAAGCATTAACTATTCCTATTTTGATTTATTTAACCAGCTTACGTGAAAGTCGTTTTCAAATTAACCTTGAGGAAGCCGCACAATGACATTATTAATGGACGACGCACTCAATACAGTAGCTAGCAAGCAAATTCGGATGTATAGGTAGACGTCACGCAATTTCATTATGCGATATCACGCATCGGGAATTTATAGCAATATGACCTTTATTGTAATGGCGTTAGAGCAGTGTTTCTAATGTCAATATTCATTTGAGCGAACCCGTTCGAACCGAACCATTCGGCAGACCCAACAAAAAGCATCAGGAATTTATAGCAATATCACCTTTATTGTAATGGCGTTAGAGCAGATTAGGTCATTCGGCAGACCCGACAATAAAGTGAGTGTCATTTTCTTTTCCAGATGATTCGTCCATATTAATGTCATTGAAGCCGCATGACTCTGTATTATTTGATTCATATTTGTACACTCACAGCCAGCCGCAAGAATGAGAGAAAGAAAAGATGTGAATCCCCATGCTCTATACTTAGGCGTAGTTTCTGTTACCGTCGTGCAGTAGGCTCTTTCACATTAGGATAATAGTTTAATGAGTGCCCAAAAGAAGACCAAAACTTATCATTTTCACAACGAATTTGTCAAAGACATGTGTTATTGTTTGCCGGATAGTAGATCACAGCCTACTTAAAGTTGGACATGCCTGCAATAGAGCATTGATTTGAAATTGACGAATCAGGATATGCAATTATTATTAAATTTGTACTCTTTGAAATGAATACTATGCGGTAAGCTTGTAGTATGAAGATAGAGGAAATATGACCATGACCGCTAAATTACCTAATAAAACAGTTCGAATTACTAACATCATAGCATAATAACTACACTTATTTACCCTACATATATTTTTTAATTCGGTACCTAGGTGTTTCAGCATTTACAATTTTACACCATTAATGTTGGCATTTCACTTATGTGATGATTGTTGAATGAATGAATTGAATGTCTTCATTCCAATGAAACTAATTTTACTATTATTAAAATGGAAACAATATTATTACATGTGATCATCGCACGCAGTGGCGGTTCCTCTAACACCATGCATGTGCGCTGCACTGCTTTTTCCTAAACATCACTCAATGTGCAACAATGCTATTCATAAGTCATCACTCATTTATCGTAATTTAATCCATGTAAATTTATACCAAAAGCATATACTCAGTGAACAGTCACCGAATTCGTGCGCCTCATCGTGAACACACAAATATGGATCTTAGTTTGGCGTTCATATTACATTGGGTAATAACAGTTCAAGCCGACACGTGAAAACGATAAATAACTCACGAATACACAAAATTTTATGACCATTAGGGACGCAGCTCAAAAGTTACGTGGAAAAATGTAGTAACTGAGATTTAGCAGGATTGATAAAAAAATAGATTTATTTTATTTAAATCTCATATAAATTCATTGAAAATAGGCTGATATTGAATACAAATTGATTATCAACATAAATATTTTGGAGTTCTATATTTGCAAATATTTGAATATAATTTATAAAAAATTAAAATCTTAGTTACCATGTTCTTTCTCAAAGTAAGTGAATTATTAACATGTCATATTTTTAACAATGCAGGCATTTTGCTGGAGTTTTATTGCTTTTTGTAGACGAAGAAACTGACGATTTATCGAGAGTCGAAAAATACGTACCTACCTATTCAAAACAATCGATAGTTACTCATTTTGTTTTTTTAATATTTTCTTCAAATATTATTTCTTACATACAATTCAGTATGATTTCTGTCGTCGTCGGATAGTCGGCTTTTTTGGGTGTTTTGTCACGTTATTTCGATAGTTTTGTTCATAAAAATAAATTCATAACAATATATATACCTACTTATTGTTTAATCAGGGAAGTGTATGTGTTTTAAAATGATGTCGGTAAACGTAGACTTTATCAATAATAATAATAAGAGTCAGAATAAAAAAAGGATGGTCCGATGACATCTGTGGAAATTGAAAAGTGTTTTTCAACCATTAAAAGAATTAAATCGTCTTTCAGAAATACTTACCATGAATCAAGACTGACTTAACATGTCTACCTGTGTTAAGCATTGAGAAAAAACTTTTACAAACAGTTCAAGACTTTAATGAGAAGTGATTGAGGTGTTCGCTAAACAGAAACAACGCTGAATTGATATGCTTTTTAAATAAGGTAAGAAAATTTTTAGTGCACCCCCAATGAAAGCAATTTTGGAAACCACCGGCCGCCACTGATCGCACGTGTTCCTTCATTCACAAACTCCAATAATTCTTCAAACTGCAAATGTTGCGCCGAAGAAACTGCAGAACATGTGATGGTCTGTCTGCCAAGGCATGGTTGGGAATAGTCTAGACAGATCATGACAGAAGAGGATCGCACATGCTTCTGCATATAATAAAAAGAATATTGAACAATTTCTCTGGAGATGACGATGAATACCTTGTTGAGTTGGTCAGAATGAGGTCAATACTATACACATGATCATGGCCCCCACAAGGGGGGGCTGACAGGGCTCTAGTCTGGAGGCCCGGGCTTAGAGGGGGCCCAACGTGGCAAGCCAACCAGTTAAATGAGAAAAACACATACCACAAATTTGCTTGAATGGTAAAATAAGTCGCCTGCGGCGCTATTTTCCTTAGTAATTATTAACATTTAAAAATATGTATAATAGATATATTTATAGATATATGCGCGATGTAATTTGATGTGATGTATGATGATTGATATAATTAAATGATAATTCACGCGTAGAATTTTGTTATATAATTATTTTATGTATCTTTCCTGACTTAAGCGAATATATGGCGAAGGGTTCCATAATAACTTAGGTACCACAAAATGAGGTCGCGATCAGTGCTTCATAATTTTCTGAGTGCCGACATCTGAGTAAATCAACTGGATTTATTTAAAAATCTGTAAAAATACACGGAATACCCTTAACCCTGGGGTTCCATGGAAACCACTTGAGGAACACTACTGTAAAAAATCACACTGCCCTTAACCTACCGATAGGTAGGGGGGCCCGCCATAGATCCTGGCCTGGGGGCCCGCTTTAGGATGTGGGGGCAATGCATATAATAGTTCAGCATTATTAATCTAACATAAAAATAAATTTACATTTATATTCTTTAAAAAAACAGTCATTGAACCTGCTTTATAATTTTCAGTTTCATGTTTAAATAAAAAGAAAATAGTTTATTAAATTATTAGCAAGTCCAAGTACGTTATAAAACTAAACAATGGAGTAATCCGTGATGTTGCTGTTTATTAATTAAGGAATTAATTGATACCTACCTTAATTTAATATACAAAAACCGATACTTAACGTTGTAACGCAATTTGATAAGCATTTCATGTAAGAACTATTAGTTAAAATTGTCGTTATTAAGTAGGATGCCCGTAGCTTAATTGGAAAGTCACACTGACGCGAATCCAACGGTTACAGGTTCAAGCCCATCGGGTGTCGTATTTTTTTCTAGAAATGAAGTTTTCTACTGAAATGTTTTCAAATTATGTATTCCATACGCCCACGATGGCTGAGAGGCTTAAGTGTCAACTTATAATGTCGTGGGTCCCAAGTTCGAAATCTTGGGTCTGGCAAATACACATATTATTTTTTCTATTTGTCTTTGCAGTCAGAGTATGGACCTAGTAGGTTGAGCAAGTGGCCAACAACCATTTCTCGTAAAAAATAAATCTGTTAATAAAATCTTCTCTCTGTGGAAGCCCATATGATCCACTCAGGATCGAACTTGGTGAGGTAGTAGTAGTATAAGAAGTCAATTACCTAAATCAAGCATGCTGTCTCTGTCTTTCAATGCAATATATAACATTCTATTTATTACTATGACTGATGGATGACGAATCCAATAATCAACAAGAACTTGACAGCGGAAAGGTATTTATTTTAAAAACGATTAGAGTGTAATACAATTTTATTATGAATATAAATTTATAAATGCGGCCAGTAATGGATGCGATTGATTACAACAGTTATACCCTGTTTATACATGCATGGATTTATTGTAAGGGATGATGATGGAAGGGTAGGTTGATTGACTCCAATAATAAGAAGGTTGATGTGTGATGAAAGTAAGTACCCGATATATTTATCCCCACAATAAATGATAAAATTATTACAGACAAGTTTACAGTAGTGATTGATAAGTTAAGTTACGATTACAATTTAGATTATGACGAACCGTTATGATAAATTATCAAACTCGATGGACGTGAGATGTTACTGTATGAAAGATTTGAATATGTATGTTATCGAGGGGACTCTGGATCGCTACTTTATACTATTTGAGAACAAAGAAAGTATATTATGCGATTACTTCGCCACAGGCGATGACCGCCGGGCGTTGCTTAATTGAGCTTCAGCTGAGGTCAGTATATTGGTATTTTCTTATGAAATTGATCCAGGTTACTCTGGTTGCGAGAGTGGCTACAATGTTGCATCCTTTACTTTACTTTGTATTGAGAGATAGTTATTGTAAATTTTATTATTAAAAATGCTAACTCGAGCGAGGTGCATGACTTTGATTACAATGGATTGGTTTGCTGACATTGTATTTTCTACAATGTTGCACCATGCTATATTCAAAGCAATGCGAAATAAATAATTTAATAATAGGATTTTGTAACTCGATATTGCAATAATTGTTGAGACATATTAATAATCTATTCGAGGTTTATAACCTCTTTGCTTGACCTGCAGACAACAATAGGGTATAGAAATTATTACTACAATGTATGCTTACACTAAGGGTTCACAATGTAACGTATTAAGTTGCAAGATTGCATACATGAATTTAAAAAGTTTGGAAGCTTCTGAGTTTTCACGATACTTTTTTATTATTGTCATCGAAACACCAATTAGGTAGGTACTTAGACACTTAACTAATATCGTAAACGTAATCCGACCCTGGCGGCATCCTGTCCAATCAGATTTTATTGCTTAGGGTCGAAATGTTTTTAAACGATGGACACATTAACAGTATTTTAGCTGGGTATATCCTTAATATTTCCTCATTACATCTGAGATCTTGCTATCTCCGAGATTGTAATAACCGAGTTCGACTGTACAAATAAAACAACAATTGAAACAAAAAGAAAACTTTATTCAAATCCAGATTGATAACATACTGCACTTTAAAATAACTAAAAACATGGATTAGGCACATAGTAAGTTATTGACTAGATTTGGCAGATTAGTTTTGCGGGGGTAAATAAAATCGTAAAATAATATCCTTGCATAATACGAGGTTGTAAAACACTTATCTCAAAATAGGCAAATTTGAAACATACATTAATTATCTATACTTAATATGTTTTGCTTTTTTAAAGGCAATATTATAATCACATTTATAATATTATAATTATTATTATGTAATAACAGAATATCTTATAAAGCAGTGTATGCCATATTTAATAATTTAAGGATATAATATGTAGAATTTGATGTCAATAAAGACTATTAACTGTATTAAAAAATGAGTAATTACGTCTATTTTGATGATACATTTTACAATGAAATGTTAAAGATACAAATTGATTACATTATATTGAAGAGAATAATTGATTACACACCTACTATTAACTAATTCCATTGATAACTTCCCAGGAATTTAACAAAAAAAAAAAAAATGATCAATTTTTTATTTGAGAATGAAAACTGCAGTTTACTATA